>JABGMY010001329.1:19595-34413 GCA_014705525.1 Colletotrichum sp. HC292
AAGCCGGGAATCGCTTCACCCGTGCATCGGAGGTGTTTCTTGGCGTTGCTTCTCGGCGGATTTTCACCCTGAACGGTGGTTTCTTGTTGGTGGAAAGGTCCTCTTTGTGGACTTTTACGGCATCGGCTCCTGCCTCTGCATGCGAGTATGTATGGGCTGTCTTCTGGTTGGGAGGTGAATGGACCGGCCGGGTCCCCGCCACTGTGAGTGTGATAATTTGGCGTCCGACTCCCGCCGAATTTTCTGGGGATTATGTGCAGATGCGGAGTTGATTTGATTGGTAGGACGTCGACGCTGCTTCAATGTCCAGCAGCCGTTCCAGGGCAGAATCCCTGCTTATACATTGCTCTGCTTGGCAGAAGCATTTCTAGAGAGCAACTCCACTGATATAGACAACCAACTTGTAGAATGCTGAGTTCTTTCGATATAAAATTTTCTCTGATTGCATGCTGGACTTTTGGCGTGACAAGGGTGGCCTTATTCTCACTTGTAGTCGTGTCCCTCTAAGGTATCTCAAAGAGAGTTCCAAGTGTGTTCACAATTCACAAGCATATCAACATAAGATTTAAAGTGAGCGTGCTTTATTGTTATGTATAGACTGAATAGGGGAGGTGAGGAAACCCTTTGCATATGCCAGAGCTGGTGGGCCCGAGATTCGTCGTCTGATGGTTCAAGCAGCGGCAGGTGAAGCGGTGTTTTTCGGCTTACGGCCAACAACGCAATACCTAAGTCTGCTAGCACACTATCATTATGAAATAACCTCAACACTAACATGGGCCAGTAAGCGTGAATACTCCTGTCGTTGACGTCCTTGCGCACGTCGACCAGGAAAACGCTGACTTCTGCGGGCTTCCACTCCAGCGCGCGAGTAAATGGCGCCATGGAGAAGGCTTCGAGGCCGGATAAAACGTTTTCGTCGTTCCAGATCCCTAGCTCCTTGTACTTGGTGTCCTTTGGCCAACTGTTCGATGGCCATTTGTAGACGCTCATGGTAACATCCTCGAAGCCGACTTTAGCCATCAGATCTCTAATCTGGGCAATCTCCACATAAGGGCGCCCAAACTTGACGGAAGCTTCGTGAAGGAAGTTTGCCCACTTCAGGAACGCGCTGTCGGCTTTGAGCGTTCCATCGTCGGAGCGGGGGAAAAGATCCATCTCCTGCAGTTCGAGGCAGCCCCCAGGCTCAATGTTGCTGAAACGTTCACAATCAAATCAGTCCTTGGGCTCAAACCGGACGTACAGGCAATAGATAGTGACGGATGGATATGACTCAATATGACTCACTCATAACAGTTCCGTAGATACACTTCCCAATCGCTAACGCTTGAAGTCATGAGCCGACTATGGATGTACTCGAAGGGCCGGGACCATGTCCACTCCTCCTCAATGTCGTCAACTTCAAACCTGACGTTTGGCGGAACACTAGATCAAAAACTGTTAAGCGGATGCCACCATTTGGACTTGCGAAACCGCTCCAGAAGCTATACTCACTGGCCGGGCATGATCGGAGATAGATCATTTCCATAAACCTGTTGGGAGGCATCCTGTCAGATGTGCAACGGAAATGTCGTGTGAGGGTGGTGCCAGGGAGCCGGTAGAAACACCTACATCAGCCTCTGGATGCTCGTCTCCAAAATTCAGAGCCCAGATCCCGGTACCTGTTCCTACGTCGAGGACTCGGCCGACAGTGGTACCTTCCTTGCAAGGCGGGGCAACACCGAGTCGGTCATCGAGCGTGAGAAGCCACAGCTGGTGAACCAAGTCTATCCGACTAATTAGCTTGGGTCTGGCTCGTTCACGGGACCAATTTACCCATTCTGTCGCTCTCTCGGTCGTCATTGGGCAGATTGTATTCTGGTACAACTGTCAGAATACATCAAACCCTCGCTACCAGGACAGAGAACTCACTTCCGTCCTTGTACCGATGGTAAGTGCGGCCATTCTCCACGCGGTAATCAAGGAGGGAGCTGCGGAGGCTCGTGCTCGATGAGGCGATGCTCTATGGGATTGCACATAAGCACAAAGGTGGCATTCCTGCGTCGGCTTGAGGCTCAAACTCACGCTCCCAAGTTCAGATCTATTGTCATCATTCTGAAGACGAGTGAGCATATGAGATATTTGCAGTTGTAGCTACGAATACCTCTTCATCAACTGCCAACACCACCTCGGGGTTGAGCTGCGGCTGGGTCATCTTGATCGTTTCACTAAATGTAAGTTGTCGCCACAGCCACAAGTAATGGCTATCCAATGTCGAGGAAGAGACGCCGAAGAAGTCATTGAAGAAGATATGGCGGGGTAACTGGGACTTTTAACCAGACGGAATAAGATCCCCGGCGTTCTCTTCTTGGCCTGCAGGGGAAGCATGCACCAACAAACACCAACATGCATGAATGCGCTCGCAACGAGGCCACTTTTGTGGACCAACATCAATGGCTGCGAATGAAAATAGAGATATTTTGGGCAGGCAGAAATATTGCATACTTATCTACAGACCGCATCGTCAGTCATGCAGTAAGGCTGTCTGGATCTCGTCGGGCAATTTGAGCGCAAAGAGAAGGCATAGGAAAACTACTGAGAAGATCACGTACACTCACCGAGCAGTTGTGGAATTGGAAATAAGATCATAGGTCTTCTCCACGTTGCTTTTGCTTCACTCCTTTTGTTTTTGAACCTTCCGTAGTTGCCACTCTCGAAGTCTTGGGCATATGCCTCATCATCTGCGGTATCACTGCCCCTTCCGACGACTTCAAGTAGCTGAGGATCATTTTGATTGGTTCCAATATCAATGAAAGGTTTTGGTTCCTCAATATTATGATCTTGACTTGAGTCATATTCTAAAAGCTTCTAACGAGCACTTTTCTGACAAAGCTAGCTCCCTTGTGATCAATAAGTCTGTCTGTCCTCAAGAAACCCTAGACGTGGTGCAAAGGCGCTTTCTAAGATCAAGACATGAAATGCGAAAGAGTTTTTGCTAGCCGGGCAGTGTACACCACATAAGCAGTATATAACCCGTATTCTATATCTATACGAAAGCGACTACGTTCCTATACTCACTTTCATCGTCACTTTCGTCGTCGCTAGTATCATCTGTACTCGTTATTATTATTGATATCCTCTATTACTATCGTCCTCGTCAAAGTATTAGGTATACTACGATTTAGTATTAGGAGACATTGCCCGGCTAGCAAAACTCATGCAAAAACTCAGAAATCAATCAGGTTAATGGTAGTAGACTGAGATTAACGACTGCTGCACCACTTTCAGAGTTACAATTTTATCAGAAGCTGAATTTGGTTGACGGGGAGACAAGGGCGAACGAACACAGGTCAGGCAAAAGGACTCCAACCTCTCTCTTTAAAGAGTGGAAACCCTGTGGGATGTTAACGTTCTGGGGTTGTTGTAAATGACATGGGGCATGGACTGCATGCAATTGAGAAACGCTGTTCTCTGTTTATGATTGATGTCCTGCGGAAAAGCAGGCGGCCAAGTTGACAATTAAAGTAATATGAGGTCTCAGATGAGTCTGCAAACGTATCAAGACTCATAATTCGTTCATGACCACCAGAAAACATCATATTGCCTTCAAGATGTTCGTCACTCCAGCGACAGGGGTTCGTTCAGGGGTGAGCCAACGGCATCTGCTTTTGGGACTTTAGACCGAGCGACCCACAGCGTGAGCTTTTGATCATAAATCCGTTCGATAGCTCCTAGATGAGAATGGCGTTCTCTCGTATTTGCGGTGTTCTATGAAGAATCCCAGCCAGGTGGTACGTGACTTGGCCACGTCGCGCCAAGTCAACGCGAATGGGAGACCCGCTCGATGCCGGGGACTGTGTTCTCATGACTACAGATCCAATGTTATCTCGGCGAAGTTTTCTTCTTGCCTCTGCCAAGTCTTTCACATCGCGACTCACCGAATTGTTTCCTCTGCCGTGACCTAGGCATTGGATATCAGGTTCGTTGCAAGATAGCACCAAGTCTTCCGAAGCACTGCCTTCCAGCCCGTCAAAATGCTTCCCACTGAAGTCTGGGACTACATCGTCGTCGGCGGTGGCCTCGCCGGCACCGTTGTATCCAGCCGATTGCTCGCGTTGAACAGCTCAGCCAAGATTCTCGTTATCGAGGCTGGCCAGAGTGTATCGAGGCTGGCCAGAGTGCGGCTGGTCGTTCAGACATCCTCTATGTCAACTCCACCAACCTGATCCAGGGCGACTTTGACTGGAACGACTATTCCATACCGCAGCCGCAGCTCGACAACCGCACCATTCAAATGGCCGCCGGCAAAGGCCTCGGCGGTGGTTCCCTTATCAACACCTGCAAGTATCCCACTTCGAGTGAGCGACATGTATGCTGACTGGACAGGCGGATGGATGCGTGGTGCTCGAGTCGACTATGACGAGTGGGCCGAGTTGGTGAACGATTCTCGCTGGAGCTATGAAAGCCAGTTGCCGTACTTTAAACGGACTGAAGAATACTGGACAAGAGACATCAATCCCAAACAGCATGGCCACGAAGGACCCTTGAAGATCGAGGTTCCATCAGTCACTGGTCGTGTGTACCCTCTCCGGGACGCCGTTCTTGACTCATATGCATCTGTTGGAATTGAGGCTTTGCCAGGACTGGATGCCAACGGGGGCACCAACATTGGCGTTGGTGAGATTGCTGAGAACCGTCGTAATGGTGTCCGCCAGATTACTCCTGAATACTATTCCCTAGACGGCGCAACCGTCATGACAGGCACTTTGGTAGAGAAGGTTCTCATTGACGAGGACAACTTGGGCAATCTCGTCGCAACCGGTGTTCGCCTTGCAAATGGTACCGAGATCCGTGGCAAGAAAGTCATCGCTGCTGCAGGTGCCTATCGCACACCCCAGCTCCTCATGCTCTCTGGTGTCGGCCCATCTGACGTTTTGAAGGAGCATGGCATTGAGCAAAAGGTTGATCTGCCGGAGGTTGGGAAGAACTTTGCTGATCATCCCTTCTTCATCGCTAATTGGAAGCTCGCCCCGGAGTATCGCAACGCTACCGTTGACTCTGGCAACCCACTGTTCTTCAAGCCGGAATATGGCCTCGGACAGCCGAACAACTTCGTTGCGTCTTTCAATGTCGAAGATAAGACTGGCCTCGTTGAGGCGATCAGCAGGGAGGAAGGCAAGACGCCAGATGCCGAAACACACCCTCTGCTCAAGGACGAGAGAACTCTCATGGAGGCCTTCGTGCTGTATGTCAACACCAACCCCAGTCTGCCGTCGAACTACACCTACTTGACCACAGCCAACGTTGGCCTCCTGCCTACCTCCCGCGGCTCCGTCACCATCGCCTCTCGCGACCCAGAGACGCCTCCTCTAATCAACCCCAACTTCTTCGCTTCCGAGGTTGATCGGTTCGTATGGCGCGACTCGATTCGCCGCATGATCCGCATGATGGTTGGCGGCGAATCAACTCTTAGCCGCGGGGTCGTTGAAGCCGAAGCGCCGCCCGCCGGCTTGAAGGCGCTCACAGTGGATTCTACCGATGAGGAGATTGAAGCACGCATCCGCGCGGCAGTCATGTGAGTATTCAGACCTTTTCCTTGCAAAGAGAGACTAACTCGGTTCTTGTAGCGGCACGTACCATCCAATGGGAACATGTGCCATGGGAAAAGTTGTCGATAGTGACCTGCGGGTGAAAGGGGTCGCCAACCTGAGCGTTGTGGACGCTTCTGTCTTTCCCACCATCATCACTGCTCACATCCAGGCAGCGGTGTACGCTCTTGCCGAACAAGCGGCAGAAATCATAGCTTCTTCCTAGACTAGATGAGAAGGCTGGTACAGGTCATGCAGCATCAATGAAACTTGAATGCCTACATTAGCCATTGTTTTGAGCGTGTGAGGTCTCTTCTCCATGGCCGCTGCTACGTACTGCCTGTCGTTTACGTTGGTGACGATGCTCTGCCAGAAATGCAGGTCCAGAATCTTCGGTGTCTAAAAGACATTCTCAAGGCACCTAGCGGTTGCCTGCATAAGATGCGGTTGGAGCTTGCCTACCAATAAAGAAAGACAGACACCCCTGCGGCTGCACGTCTTCCATATATACCTCTCCGAACCCATCCAAATGTGGATTGCATCTCTACTTCACCACCAAATTTTGTGACGAAAATAACGACCACCCAAGGCCTCGATCGTGATTCTGTCAACCAGGTTATCCAGAATCAAATAGCCAAACCACACAAAATGTCGAACAACAAACCTGTCTACTACTTCGCCTACGGCTCAAACTTGTCCGTTGCCCAGATGAGACGACGCTGCCCATCCTCTCGTCCCCTCGGCCTGGCCTTTCTCAGAGAGTACACTTTCATCATCAACGGTCGCGGGTACGCCAATGTTGTCCAAAATGGCGCCGACGACGTCGCCAACGACGCGGGCGTCTACGGTGTCGTCTACAAGATTGGCCCTGACGACGAGGCTTCCCTAGACAGATGTGAGGGCGTTCCCTACGCCTACACCAAGGAGTACATGTCGGTCGACTTCGTGAGGCTCCATTACCGCGAAGACGTCGAAGCCGTCGCCGGCCTTATTCCCGAAAGCGAAGACGCCAGTGATATTGATGGCAGGAGAGTTCTCAAGAGAACCCATGTTCTCGTCTACATTGATCGAGAGAGAACAAGTCCCGGCTCGCCGCAGCCGGAGTACGTCGAGCGCATGAGCCGCGGCGTCGAGGAAGCCTCCCGGCTCGGCCTCCCGAAGGCGTACGTGACTGGGACCATCGGGAGGTGGATCCCCAGACTGATGATCCCGACCATCTATGCGGCTGCTGCCGAGGACCTTGCGTCTTCCAGCACCGCTTGAGCGAGCCAGACATGAGGGGGCCCCATGTTCGGCCGTCCGCCCATCCGGACCGAGGCTCGATCCCGCGAGCTTCAAAGTTCAATCCGCTCCCATCGTGACGGCACGACACAGAAACCCTCTTCATCAGCAGGCCTCGAAGACATGAGGCTCAAACGCATAACACACCTAGAAACATACTACCTCTTGGCAGAGGATGGGACTAATCTGGGCGCTCCCCGGAAAGGTCAGGGGAACCGAGGCCGCAGGTCCCAGGGGTGAGCCCTCGACCGAGTCCGACACAGTAGCTGGAACCGGATCCCGTTTGGGACCACCCTTTTTTTAGTGTTTCCCGGGTCGCACGATCAGACGAATAGGGAGGGAACATTGGTCACGGAAACGGTTTAGAGCAGAAACACCACACCAACAGAAATAGAGTCATGATGAACAGGGCCACCATACATCGTGAACTTGAAGCACAAAAGAAGCTTTCTTCGATTAGCCAATCATGTGGCTCTAGGTATCTAACCCGGCACGATGTGCCCGTCTCGTCTCGTCTCGTCTTGCTCTCTTTTTTTACTGAATCGTCCTCCATACCCCTCTCTCCAAAGGAATGAGTGCTGTGAGATGATGATGTTTGTGTGACATGCTTGCTTTCCCTTCCCCTAATAATAACGCCTTGCTGATGCTCAGCCATGCTCATGACGTAGGAAATAAAACGCCGCCGCAATGCATAAAAATGTGTGTGGTAGTAAAAATCATGAACCCATTACGTTTGTGTCAAAAACGCTTCTCAAAACAAAAGACAGAAGCCAGCGGTGAAGGCGGCGCCCGCCGCGAGAAGCGATGCGGCAATGGGCCCAAGGGACGGCACCGCTGCGCTGCTGCTGCCGCCGAAGCGGACGAGGCCGGCGGTGGCGGCCACGGGGTTCGCGACGGCGACGGCGGAGGGGACGGCCTTGCTGCCGGTGCCGATCTCGAGGACGTTTGAGCTCGTGGCGTTGTACTTTGTCTGCGCGAGCGAGACTTCGTTGTTGTCGAGGTCGTAGACGACGTACGCGGAGCGCAGGAAGGTGTCGCCGAGGACGTTTGTGCCGTCGCCGGCGGGGGCGATGCCGAAGAGGCAGGCCTGGACGCCGTTGGAGAAGGCGATGCGCTTGCCGGTGATGGGGATGAGGTCGAGGACGAGTTCGTTCATGGGCACGGTGATGACGGGGTCGGAAAAGGTGAAGGTCATGTTGCCCGAGTTGGCGGCGGAGCAGGGGATGAAGGCGACGCCCTCGTCCTGCTGGTAGACGGCGCCGACCATGGAGAAGATGGTGGTGACCATGTCGTCGGGGAGGTAGGTCAGGGAGGAGCCCGAGTCGAGGAGCACGGCGAGGGCCATGTCCTCGTTGAGCGTCTTGGAGCCGAGCGTGACCTTGGTGAGGGTGATTAGGAACTCGGAGTAGGCGCTGCCCTGCTTCTGGATCGGGATCGTCTTGAGCTCGCCCTCGTAGTGGTCGGTGTCGACGCCGCCGAAGAGGATGTTGCCCGTGCTGGCCTGGAGGTCGTTGAGGTAGAGGCTGAAGGCGTTGGACCTGATCAGGCCCTCGTCGACCATCTTGGCGGGGAGGTTGTCGTAGGGGTCCTTGCCGGCGCGTCCGACCTGTACCTCGTTGACGCGGTACCCCACGCCGAGGATGCCCTGCGCCGAGGAGCTCGTGTAGCCGATGCCGAACTGGAAGTCGGTGAGGGTCGACTTGCCAATGGTGAAGGTGTCGGTCACGTAGTCGCCCGAGGCGCCGGAGCCGTCGACGTAGGAGATGTTGAACCAGCTGCCGACGTACTTGTAGGTCGAGGACGAGTTGGCGGCGTAGGTGCCGGAGACGGAGCACGGTGAGCCGGTGCCTGAGCAGAGGCTGGAGCTGGCGGTGTTGACCCAGAGATCGCTGGATCCGGTGTCGAGGTGGAATCTCATCGGTTGCGAGGGTGTCCCGAGGGAACCATTAACAAAGTATAGCGTTTCCTGGGCGGATTGTTAGTTCCCAAAATGCTTCGCCAAAAACCCGACCGACTCACCAAGTTGTCCAAAGTTGCTTGCACTGAACCTCTCCTTCTCAGCATGTCCCTCTTGTTGCGAGTGTACGGTATCGTTCCTCTGTGCAAGTCCAAACCAACCACCTTGGGCGCACCTGCCTCACTCTTCTTCAGGACAAGTCCGTCTGCCGGCAGCAACGAGGCCGCGAGGGCAATTAATGTTGTCGATCTCATCGTGTGTCGGATAATGTGTATTTCGTATACGGCCTTGTGTTGTTGTTGGTTGTCGCAAGGCTGATTATGAGAGAAGTCCCGGGGGCTTGCAGGTCGGCTGGCCTTACAAGCGGGGAGTTGCCGGGGCTGTATATAACAGTTGAGAAAAAGACCGTTGTTGGTTTGCGAGTCGGATTCGTTGCTATGAAGTCATTGACGGCGGCGCTAGTGGTGGTGGTGGTAGAAGAAGAAGAAGAAGTAGTAATTGCGAATCGAGGCAGCTGCAATATTCGGCGTTCGGATCGGGCGCGCGGGACCGGCACACGGGGGTGGGGAGAGGATTCGTCACCCACGATGGTGGCGGAGTTGCGTGTGATGAATGGAAGACTTGGGGTTTGTGTGGTTGGGGGCGAACTGGCACCGACCCAAACTAAAGAGAGTGAAAAAGGCTCTGCACAAACACCACACACACAACAACACACACACACACACACACACAACTCAGCACAGCACAATTCGCGGGAACCGTGGGTTGGTGGTTCTGTTCCTCCTTCTTTTCTGGCAATTCGCGACTCGTGTGAGTGCCGGATGAGTAAGGAGCCCGTTTAGAGTAAAAAGGCGGCCAAGCACAAAGCAATGACGGAAAATAAAAATCAAGGTGGACGTGGTGGTATGGTAGGTGCAGGAACATGAGATGCGTCGACGAAGCAGCGGGCTAGCTTCTAAAGTATCAAAAGTCAAAATTCGGGGAGTGTTCTTGGAATAGAAACAGCGCAGCAGCGCTGGGCCATGCGACAAGGCGGGAGCTGACACTGCCAAGTCGCAGCACATTGTCCAAAAGGTCTCACACAGTCGCAGAATTGTCCATCGTCGTCATGCTCGGCGGGGCACTGGACGGTGCGTCGACAGGGTCCGGGGGGGCTGTGTGTTGGGACGAGGCCGGGAATGCCTCTCCATCTTTTCCCTTGCTCCTCGACTCCTCGAGTCGTCGTTGTCGTTTGTCAGGGAGAAGGACTGAGCGGAACGCATCCACCTTAGTCACGCTTATACCGGGAACACGCCCGCCAGTCAGAAGAAGGGACGTCGATTCCATTGCATACCTTCCCGGCTGCTGCTGCTGCTGCTGCAAGGCCTGACTCCTGGGAGAGAGAGAGACGGAGGCCGCTGCATGTCGTGGGACGACGGATGGGCCAGCGAATTATGCAGAGGGAAACTCAGGAGTGAGGTAGGGGGAAGACCGACAGGCTCGCAAGCTGGGACGACCCCGGCGTCAACCTTCTCGAACAACCACAACTTCACAACCCAATGAGGAGGAAAGCTAGCGTGCATGTCAGGCGGAGCAGACGCGTGGCCGTGCTGGGCCGGCCTGCACCCGACGCCTGTTCGGCCTGTCGAAGCCGCTGTGAAGTGGGAGGACCACGGGCTGGGCAGGAGGTCGAGTGGTCGACGTTGTTGCCGCCATTTCCCAATTGCTGCGCGCAGAATTTCTCCCTCCCTGGGAGACACCTGGGTTCAATTCGAAGGTCTCGCACTTTCTGTCTGCAGCAGAGCAGCCTGGCAGGTCGCAGACGGCGCTGAATGGTCGGTCTGTACCTAGACTGTCGATTGTGCGGGCGGTGCGGGCACCAGGTGACAGGGATGGTGAAACAAGACGCACGAGGGGGGTTGACACTGGAAGCAGTGGAAGGACTGCAAGGAGAAGTCTGAAGTCGTGGTGTTCCTCCCCCCTTTCCGAGCGAGCGCAGCATCCTGACACGGCTACGCGGGAACATCAGACACACTCTGGAACCAACGACAACCTGCGCAGAACAACCATGCCCGCTACCACCTTACCTTACCTTACCTACCCAGGTGCCTAAGGTAGGTAGGTAGCCACAGCACAACCATTCGTCCGCGGCGAACGCTGTAAACTCCGATGATGAGTACCAACCCGCTGGAACATGCATCCGTAGGGGCGCCAGTTGACGCCAACCAGACGACCACCTCACCCATCACTCCGTCCGCGACTGACGACGACGGGGGCGTTCGTTTGACGCAGCCTCCTAATAGTGGTGACACACCGACCGTCCCTTCACCGTCCGCTGTGCCGCCAGAGCCGCACCAGCGTCACCACCTGCTGGTCCCAGAAAGCCAGCGCAGATCCCGTTCGCGCCGTTCGCGGCTCCGGAGTGTCGGAGACAGTAGTATTTCCATTGGGGGGCTGCATTGCGTACGAATGCTTTTCGCCCCGGGCCTCCAGCTTCCTCCCTCGAACCTGTCTCACGCCCTCATGGATTGCGCAATGGAAGGGGGAAGCATTGTAAGCCTCCGGCTCCCGTGAAAGCTTCATCGGAGCCGACTGAACCGAACCGCCGCCGCACCCGATGGACTTGGGGACTTGGTCTCCCTCCATGCAGTGATCGCCACGACAATCCGGAGCCACCGAGCCGGTGTGAGCAACAACCCGCAGCCAGCTGCATTAAAAATAAAAGCGAAAATAAGGAAAGAGAAAAAAAGAAAGGCGCAAGGGCCAAATGCGGAAGTGGCCCGTCGTCATCCACCTGTTTACCTTCGTCCAAACCCGCCTAAGGTACCTAAGCTAAGCCCCTCCCATGCCCGATGCCGAGATCCGACGGCCGGGATGTGGCGTCGGCCGGGTCCCCTAGAGAGCCCCAAATTCCCGGCGCTAAAGTGTCCAGAACAGGAGACAACTTGACCCCGATTAACCTGTTGCAAAAAAGCCGTGCACTTTACGCTAATCTCTCTATCTCACACCTCCTCCACCACACTACTACTAACTTAATTTTTAATTATTTTATTACTACTAATATAATTTAATTAGTTTTTTATACAGTAAAACCCAACTTTCTATAAATATTAATATTTCTTAAAATAGTATACTTATATAAGTAATGTTTTAACTTACTATAATATGTTTTTTAAGCTAAGTAGCTACTTTTAGAATTTTCTTTACTTATCTACTTTCTTCTCTATACCTTTCTAACCTACTCTTACTACTACCTTTTTTTTTACTTACTTACCTACCTTATTATTATTATTACTACTAATAAAGCTATTATAGAATAGATTTTAATAAATAAGCTAAGTTTAATGTTTTTTTACTAACCTTATAATAATATAAAATTATATTAAGATTAATAAGTATTGACTATCTCTTCTAAGTAACCTATATATTAAGTATAATAAGAATACTAAAATATTACTTAATAATCTTATTAACTTTAATAAGAATATACTAAATATAGAGATTACTTATATATCTATTTTTAAGCTACTTTTATTCAGTCTTACTATTGATATTTACTTATAGTAAGACTTATAAGTAAAATCAAAATAACTTAAACTAGCTTTCTCTATTTCTCTATTAATATTAAAGCTATATATATATATATATATATTTTTAACTCTACTTTATATATTAGTAGTAAAGCTTTTACTATCCAATAGCTTTGTATTAGTAATCTTTCTACTATATAAAGCTACTATAATATTTATATTAAGAAGTATATTGCTTATTAGTATTTTTATTGCTCTCTCTCTAAGTATAAATAGTAAAAAACTAAAAAAGAAAGTATATATAGCTAAAGGATATATAAGGCTTTTACTTACCTATTTTAAGCTAAAATTACTTAGTAATATACTAATAATACGTTAATATAATACTTTTCTATTAAGGTTATTAGTACTACTAACCTCTATAACTATACTACTTCTTACTTTAACTAAATATGTATACTTACTATATTAAAGTAGTTTATTATTTTAAAGATTTCTTCTAGTTATAAGATTTCTAGGGTTTACTATATATTTAAAGGTCTTAATAGCCATTATAAAGTTATTAAGAAAGCTTTTTTTTAGCTAGAAGTTACTAACTAACTTAGGAAGTAATATATAATATAGAAACTAAGTAGTTTTATAAAAACCTTAATCTATGTATAGTTAGTAAGAATTTCTATAAAGATATTTAAGTTAATAAAACAAAAGCTTTTTACTATTAAGCTAGCTATTTTTTATATTAATATATTAATATTTAATAATATTATAGTAATAGAGAAAATAGTAAAGGTTTTATTTAAGCTAGATAGAGTTCTTTTAATCTTTTAGTTTAATATAGTTTCTTACTATAATAGATACTACCTATATAACTAACTAGCTTAACTAGTAGTTATATACTATTATAATATATAGTATAATAAGTATTTAGCTACTAATTATCTACTTTATTACTACTAAAGCCAATAGAAATATTATTACTATTTATTTATATTAAGGTAAATAGTAGTATTTATAATATAGTTATAAATAGTACTTATATTACTTCTTTACTAATAACTCTACTATTAAGTAATATACTATTTATAAGTTTTCCTTTAAGCTAGAAGCTAATGAAACTAAAGTTATCTATTTACTCTATTATATTTACTATAAGAAAACCTTTAATTAAAACTTTAAGAACTTTAAATATTAAAAAACTTAAAAGGCTTTATTTAGTATTTTAAAATTTTACTAAACTAATTATAAGTATATAGAAGCTATTAAAAAAGTAATTACTAAAACGCTTAAGTTAAAATAAGATTATATATAGAAGAACTAGCCACTAACTTAATATTAATAAGCTAACTATATATATAACCACTCTACCCTGCTTTTATAAACTATATTAACTAATACCTTTAAGTTATAATACTTTTCTTTTGAATATGATTATAAAGCTCTAATAAGCTGTTTCTATTATATAATATTATTAAGTATATTAACTATATCTCTTCTTACTACTTTAATTATATTAAGCTATATAACAATAACTTCAATAGAAAAATACTACTTAAAGTTATATTTATACTTAGTTGATATTACTTCTTTAAGATTATATAGAAAAGAATTATTAATAAGATCTATAAAACCTATAAGTTAATTAATAAAAATACTAACTTAACTAATAATATCTTTAGTAGTAATTATAATATTTATAACATAAAGTTTATAGTCTTTTATACTTATCTTTTTTAGTGCTATGAGTATTTATTTTACTACTATATACTATAGTAATAGTTACTTAATAATAATATCTTTCATAACTTTTATTAGTAATATTAAGTAGATAATTAATAAGAAAGTAGCTCTAAAATCTATAAAAGTTAGAAGTTATATATAACTTATAGATAGGTTATAGAAGTATTATCTCTATTTATACATTTTAAAGTTTATAAGTAAATTAAAGTTTCTATAGATATATATTTATAAATACAAATACTTAATCTATAAAGGTTAATAAAAGAAAGTTATATTATTTAATAAGCTATATAAATTACTAAAGTAGTAAATAACATATTTAAGTTAACTATTAATATTTAATAGGTAAGTAAGTAGTAATTATAATAATTCTTCTAACTTTTGATATATATTATTTATTATAATATAAAAGAAAGTAAATTAGAAAATAAGAAAGTAAGGTATAAGATTAATCAAAGTATAGCTAACTCCTAAGTTAGGTTTACTACTTAGTTAGGTCTAATAGTAAAGTAAACTACTTAATAGTAAATCCCTCACCTAAACTTATTTACTAAGATATTACCGTGGATCCTATTGATTACACACCCCTCAAGTGCACACCTTTTTTGCAACAGGTTAATCAGGGTCGACAACTTAACAAGACAGCTCACTAATAAAGTGTTAGTGACGACGGAGGCGCAGCATGCTTCTCTTGGCCGCAATCTCTGCTGCCAAATGGGTTTCTCGTGTTTGGCTGTCGTCGTATTTTCACGACTGAAACCCCCCCTCCC
>JABGMY010001333.1:0-26603 GCA_014705525.1 Colletotrichum sp. HC292
CCCCCCCCCCCCCCCCCCCGGCAGACTCTTTAAACCAATGCAGTGTAACCAGGTGTTTTTTTGGCATGCCGACGCTGTGAAGGCTTACAAACCAAAGCAGATGGATGGATGACAGGACATGGGCATTCAGGACAGTTCATACTGGACAACCAAGTCACGTCACCACTCAAACACGTGTGGAAGCGCAGGTGAGAGACCAACGACGGTTGTGGTATTTTGCAATGCGAGTTCTTCATCAACCAGAAGCCTCAAGAGTAAAAGGGCGGGATAACGATCAAGTCCACCCCTACTGGGCCCACAGGGCTTTCCCTCTCCCCCAATACATGCACAATCCAGAGTATAGACTATATCACGGATTTGGTTCGAGTATCTTTCCCTCATTAGTGCGGCCGAGTTTGAACCCTTTGCCCCAAGATGCTACCAGCAATCATAAACAACTCCGGGAAGACGTATCTACCATTTTTCCATGACCATTGCTGTGCTTTCCCGCCGACCATTTTTGCAAGTGTTTTGACGAATCGCTTTTTCGATCCCGCTCCTTGGGGGGATCTTTTCTCGTGTTCGTTTTGTCTTTTTGTTGGTTTGTCATTGTCCGAAGCCCCTCTCATTTGGTCCACTACCTGACCGACACCGCAATATCAGGAAGTCTACCACTGGGACTCCTTGGGAGCGGGAGCGGCAGCGGCGGAGGCCTCGCCAGCCCAGTCGCCAGCGGTGCCGGCAGCGCCAGCGGCAGCCCAGTCACCCTCAGCACCGTCCCAGTTGGTGGCGGCAGGGGCACCGGTGAAGCCAGCGGCAGCAGGGGCAGCGTCCCAGTCACCACCGGCGGCAGGGAAGCCGGACTCGATGGCAGCGGGGCCCTCCTCCTCAACGCCGGGGAGCTTCTCCTCCTCGACCTTGTCCTCGGCCTCGGCCTCAGGGTCGCGGTCTGTTACGGCGCAAGCGCGCGCTCGGTTAGCCAATGTCTAGAATCCAGCACGGCAGCACCTCTGCCCGTAGGAGCGGAAAAGACATACAGAAGTAGAGATCGACCATGACGTCCCAGGGGGTCTCGCGGTTGTAGATGGTGCCGCGGAGGCGGAGGACCTCACGGGCGAGCATCCACCAGACGAGACCGATGGAGTGACGGCCCTTGTTGTTGGTGGGGATGGCAACATCGACGTACTCGGTGGGAGAGTCGGTGTCGCAGAGGGCGATGACGGGGATGTTGACGTAGCTGGCCTCCTTGATAGCCTGGGCGTCGGTGCGGGGGTCGGTGACGATAATCAGGCGGGGCTCCTTGAAGGAACGGGTGATGTAGTTGGTGAAGGAACCGGGGGTGAAGCGACCGGCGATGGCGACGGCACCGGTGTGGGAAGCGAACTTGAGGACAGCGCGCTGGCCGTAGGGACGGGCAGAGATGACGCAAATGTCGGCCGGGTTGTCAATGGCGGCGATGATGCGGGCGGCCAGGACAATCTTCTCCCTGTAGTTTGGCGCAAAAAAAGTCAGCGAATGCTGCAAATCGCTACTGCGCGCGCGCGAACAAGGCGAGAAAAAAATATGGGTGTATGGTTTTCCCTCCCGCATCGCAAGCTTGTCGTTTCGGATCGGTTTTTTTCTTACCAGGTCTTGCCAACGTTGATCACGTTGACACCGTCGGCGCGGGTCTTCCAGAGGTAGGGCTCCATGTGAGTCTGGAGGTTCTTGCTTCCCAGGTGGGCTTGAGCTGCAAGCAGCATCTCAATGTCCTGGGAAGTGGCATTGAAGACCGAGGGCAGGTTAGCGGGAGCCATCTTGGGCGATTTGGGTCGATCTTCCACGGGGGTGACGAGGGGCGACTTGGTGGTGATGGAGGAGTAATTTCGATCAAGAGCTTCTCGTGAGGAAAAAAGTTCCAGGCAATATTCAGAGAAGTGTGCGCTCTCGCCTGCCCTGACTGCGCTAGCCGAGTCGGGACTAGCTGGACTTGGGGTCGCAGCTGCTCCTGGCGGCACGTGATTCTGAGCGCTAGGCCGAATATGGATTATGGCCCCACCCTTTTCGAGCGATTGGAAGACGGGGCCATTGAGGCTGGAAATTTTATGGCGACCCTCCACGCCGATGATCGTGTTGAAGGGGAACTGTCGCCGCCATGCCTCCCAGATTACAGAGCCTGCAACGGCTAGGCACCGTTAGCCGTAAGCTCCAGCTGCGATTGAAAGTGTGATGGAAGTGAACCGACGGCTAATTGCTCGAGTTAGTGTGCCTGCGCCCAGCTGTGAGGCCAGCAACCCCGAGCTTCCTCCCCGTCGTCCAAACCGCCAACCTCTCCCTGAGGGAGCGGAAGCGCAAGGCGAAGCAGGACCCGTACCGATACCAACAGGCGCAGCAGCGCAAGGCTGCCAACGTGAAGAGGCAGGCTGAGATCCAGGCCGAGAAGGACGCGAACTGGGGTGACCCCATCCACGGCATCCCATCTCCATTTGTCGAATCATTCGACTCGGCCGGCCAAGCGCCCAAGACACCCGATATCAGGGACGCAAAAGGCAATATCGTCGCCGAAGGTCATGCGCTGCCGACAACACCGGGACTTCTCAACCACCTGGTCACCCGCGCCGAGCTGGAACAGGTGATACAGAAGGCGTACATTCTCACGAAGCCGTTGAAGGACGAGAACCCAGAGACGGCAGACCCCGTCAAAGAACAACTGGCGCAGCAGAGACACGAGAAGAACCATGCCAAGGCGGTAGAGGCTCTGAACCGCATTCTCTCCCTGGAGAACGCCAATTCCAAGATCCTTATGCACAGCAACATCAAGAGATGCGTGGAAGAGTTTGGACGTCACAACACCGACAAGGTCCTGAGACAGAAGCCAAAGTCGGCCCTCGTGGACCCCAACGCTCCCCCGAAGCCTGAGAGAGCTGGGCCCGACACGGGAAGCTCAGAGGTGCAGATCGCGATCCTGACGGCCAAGATCAGGAAGCTGGCCAAGGAGCTCGGCCAAAACCGCGGATACAAGGACAAGCACAACAAGAGGAATCTAAGAGTGCTCTGCCACCGGAGGCAGAGGTTGATGAGGTACATGGAGAAGAAGGAGAGAGGCAGTGAAAGGTGGACAAGCATGCTGGAGAAGCTGGGTCTGTCACCAGCAACCTGGCAGGAGCAGATCAGCTTCTAGGGAATGAAGATAGAAGACTTGTAAAACTCAGACTTGTAATTGTCCTCTATGTACAATATAGCGATCGGTCCAGATGCTGATCTCCCCGTCATGAACCTGAGTTGCCTCCTTGCGCCGTGATGAACCTGCCATTGAAACGATGAAACACTGGTATTCTACAAAACTTAACAGAACAGTTAAAACACCAAACTCAGAAAACGCTGATGTAGTTGCCGATACGGTCCTTCTGGTTCTGGGCTATGCACTCAGCGATCCAAGTAATGTTTCGAATTTCCTGTAGTACGTCAGTTCAGATTCTCCATGATCGTAACGAGATGATCTTACCTGCTCACGAAGCCTCACCCAGGCGTAAACAATGGCAAAAGTGAATTGTCTGGTGAAGGCGCTCTTGGAGATTTCCATCTCCTTTTGGTAGAACATGTCCTCCAGGCTTCTGCCATCAGCGCTGGAACCGCCACCCAAGTTGCCGGGTCCGGAAGGGCCGCCACCGAGACCGGCGGCCTCAAAAAAGCTCTTGTAGTCCGAGACACCATCAACGGCCAGGCGGACTCCTTCAAAGTCATCTGCTCTAGAGAGCATCAAGGTGCCCTCCGGGTACAGCTTGCCGAAGCTGGGGTAGAGCTTCTTACGGTCGGACTTGTTCAGCTCGGTACCGAAGGAGTTGAGGGTGATGTTGATGGCACGGCGATCAGCTTCGAACTCGAGAATTTCGGACATGATCTCGGAGGTAGGCGAGCCAGACATCTCGGGGTGGGTGTTGACAAAGTTGTAGAAGTCCTCGAGGTAGTTCTTGTACAGGGTGTTGCGGACAATCTCGATGTTGAGCTCGTCGAGATCCTGGTAGCTAAGACTGCCCTTGAAGTAGGCGGCAAGAGGCGTCTCGATCAAGACACTGTTGTACAGCTCCTCGATGTTCGTTGCGACGCACAGGACGGGCATGGTCTCGAACCAGCCAAGGGGATGGCATCTCTCAAGAAGCTCACGGGTATCTCGCTCGTGGAGGGTGCCGGTAATCAACAGGGCAACATTGTCGATCATGTAACCGTAGGTGAGATAGTCCATGAACTTGGCAAGAGTGCCAATAGCATTGGCTCGAACATAACGGAACTCGGAGACGAGCTTGTCGGTCGTCTTCGCGGCCAGGGCCGACGTCGAGGGGTTGGGAGGGAGGTTGCCGAGGAAGTCGCCATAGGCAGGGCCAAGCTGCAGCTTGAGGTCTGGAACAGAGTTAGAGTGTCATCGCATCAGACATTGCGATGATACTGACCATCGATGGTCTCGCACTGGGTCAAGTTGTTGTAGCTGGAGCTTGTAAGGAGGCCGTTTCTGTAGCCACGGACGATGCCCTCGAGGAAGCTGGAGGATGATCAGCAACGCCTCACACTCACGCATGGATCGCGAATAACCTACCCGCTGTTGACGTTGAAGAAAAGACCCTCCATCTTGATGTTGGATTTTGCTGATGCTCGATGCAGGAGAGCTGGACAGGTGACGCCGGTGTTGTGGAGGCGCAAACGGAGACGGCTGCGGTCGTGGATATTACACTTGGGACTCGGCCAAACACTGCACTCGTAGCTGCCAGGTCCCAGCCTGGCGTCCCAGTCCCCATCATTACGCAGACAGAGTGGCGCACGGGCCCACCGGGCTCAGCCAGTCGGCGAAACAGTTCTTACGCGCTCCGAGCCATCCCACTTGCCAATTGGTCTGGAGTGGGGGCGCCCAGTTCCGCCGTCGAAAAAAATTAGGTGGAGCTTGGTTCAGAAAAAAAATATTTCCAAACCCATCAACTCGCTTTTCGAGACTGCCTCCGCGGACAACAACATTCACACCCACGCGCGGAGGATTTTACCCGAGGGATCTGTACGGCTTGCTTGGAAGAGATCCGACCACATTTCACAATGTCTCTCTTCGTTCTTGCCGAAACGCCGGCAGGGTAAGTTTTCTTCAACAGAAAGAACGAAAAAAAAGATGGCGCTGGACACCTGCGAGCTAACACGAGACACAGCTACGGTCTGTTCAAGGCTGCTGACAAGAAGCTCCTGAAGCGCGATGAGCTCACTTCTGGTCCTACCTCTTCGGAGGCAATCAATGAGATGTAAGTCGCGTCCACAAAAGCCAATGGCTACCCATCTGCCGACCAGCCAAGGCGCCTCGCAGTGCAGCTCTGGGCTGGAGACCGCGAAGACGGTTGCACAACCGCGAAATAAGCATACAAAGCTGACTGTCGCATAGGCTCAAGCTCAAGTCCTTCGTCAAGTTCGATAGCTCCGCCGTCGCCGTCGAGGAAGCCGCTGGTCTCAAGGAGGGTCGCGTTCCCCCATTGCTCGCCAACCTGCTCAAGGAGATCAAGGACGAGAAGAAGGCTTCGCTCGCTGTTGCCGACATTAAGCTCGGTGCTGCGATCGGAAAGCTCCCCGAGTTGAACATTCAGGCCGTCTCCGACGCCGTCACCCTGGACCTCTTCCGTGCTGTTCGTGAGAACATGTCCTCTTTGGTGCCTGGCCTCACCACCGAGACCATGGACCGCATGGCCCTCGGTCTGTCCCACTCCATCTCCCGCCACAAGCTCAAGTTCTCCGCCGACAAGGTCGACGCGATGGTTGTTCAGGCTATTAAGCTGGTGGATGACCTCGACAAGGAGCTGAACGTCTACGCCATGCGCA
Source organism: Colletotrichum sp. HC292 (assembly GCA_014705525.1). Taxonomy (NCBI): domain Eukaryota; kingdom Fungi; phylum Ascomycota; class Sordariomycetes; order Glomerellales; family Glomerellaceae; genus Colletotrichum; species Colletotrichum sp. HC292. The sequence goes on from JABGMY010001333.1 coordinate 5,803, forward strand.
CGAAGGAATGGTACGGCTGGCACTTCCCTGAGTTGGCCAAGATCCTCAACGACAACCTCGTCTACGCTCGTCTCGTCGTTGCTGTCGGCATGCGTCAAAACTTCGCCGAGAGCGACCTCTCCGACATCCTCCCCGAGGAGCTCGAGGGCCCTGTCAAGACTGCTGCAGAGATTTCCATGGGAACTGAGATCACCCCTGAAGATTTGGACAACATCCAGCTGTTGGCCCAGCAGACCATCACCTACTCCGAGTACCGTGCTCAGCTCTCCAACTACCTGGAGACCCGTATGCGCGCTCTCGCTCCCAACCTGACCGCTCTGGTCGGCTACCTCGTCGGTGCCCGTCTGATTGCCCACGCCGGTTCCCTCATCAACCTGGCCAAGGCTCCCTCCTCCACCATCCAGATTTTCGGTGCCGAGAAGGCCCTGTTCCGTGCGCTGAAGACCAAGCACGACACACCCAAGTACGGTATCATCTACCACTCCTCCCTCGTCGGCCAGGCCACCGGCAAGAACAAGGGAAAGATTGCCCGTTCGCTCGCCGCCAAGACTGCTCTCGGTCTTCGTGTCGATGCCCTCGGCGACACCGAAAACGACGAGGAGGAGGAGAGAGGCCTCCTCGGCCTTACCAACCGCATCAAGCTCGAGAACCTCCTTCGCAAACTGGAGGGCAAGCCTCTCCTGCCCAAGGGTGTCGGTGTCGGCCCTGATGGTCAGCTCACCACCCCTGGTGGCTTCAACCTGAAGGAGAGCCGCAAGTACAACGCCGACGCCGATGGTGTCGAGACCAACGGTAAGCTTATCCAGGTCGTTGACGAGGAGATGAAGGATGCCGACAGTGAAGACGAGGATGAGGAGATGAACGACGCCAGCGAAGAGAAGAAGAAGAGCAAAAAGGACAAGAAGAAGGAGAAGAAGCGCGTGTCCATCGCCGCGGCCGAGACCCCCGTCAAGGAGAGCAAGACCGTCAAGGGCACCCCCGCGAAGCTCAGCGAAAAGGACTACGAGCGCATGGCCGAGGAGGCCGGTATCAGCGTGTCCAAGTTCAAGCGCAAGTTCGAGCGCGGCGATGTCCAGCTCGGCGAGGACGGCTCTCCCGTTGTCTTCAGCAAGAAGGAGCTCAAGAAGCTGCGGAAGGACGGCGAGGATGCCGACGCGACGCCAGTCAAGGAAAGCAAGAAGAAGCGCAAGCACGAGGATGACGAGACGCCCAAGAAGGAGAAGAAGCTGAAGAAGAAGCGCAGCTCTCTTGGTGCTTAGGAAGGGACCAAGCAGAAGCGGCGTCGCACTTCTTATTCATAGACGGCACCTTGGGCCTCATGTGGATCAAAATCTTCTTCAATGCGCTGTATGATACCTTGATCTCTCTGGCCGGCGTTATGGGATGGACCTGGGGGTTTTATATGGTCTGATCATTGGATGGGCATAGTTTCTCTTTTTACTGGCAGGAAAAATGCAATGTAATTGCTCGCTTGACCGACGTCCCGCGTCGTGTCCTGTGAACCCCCGTGACATGTACGGCGCACATGTTGTGCACCAAACCCTCGACTTCACTCCGAGATCTACCACGCTCCCCATGGTTTATTTCGATTTTTGTTTCGAGGAAGATGAATAGCTCTTCGGAGCAGAGCCCAATACTCACCGCGGCATCCAATACACCATGGAAGTTGAGGTCCACTAATCCGGCTCACACGCTAAGACATGTGTGTTTCTTGAGACATACCCATCCGATCCTTTCGACCTGACGACTGGCAGTGGCAAGATCGTCGGTTGAAACATGAATCACCCCCGATGGCAACGTTGCAGTACATCCCTTCACACGCGAAGAAGCTATCAAGATACACCAGTAGAAGTAGTCAATTCAATATGGTAACCCAAAGTTTTCCCTTGCATGATGCCAAGTCCCTGTTCATGATCCGACGGGAATGCAGCGGCGGCCCTTGTCTCCTCTGGTACACATAGGTGGCTTCTGGGCCCATTTGCAGCACTGGTGTCACGTCAGACAGATGAGCACAGATGAGATGCAACTTATGACTTACGCGGTAGTGTGCCTTGCCTGGGCAGTCGCCACTGCAAAAGCATGCGGTTAGCACATTCCATTTTGTAGTCGACGATTATTGAGGACGACAGAGAGAGGGGGCGATTAGAATACCTAACGTAGCCGCCGGGGCAGGAGAGACTGTCCTTCTTGCAGACGCCGCTTTCGGTTTTGCAGTCAGGGTAGAGACAGCACTTAACATTGGCTGGATCGTTGGGACATCGATTGTTGACAGTGGCACCATTTAGGGAGTTACACTTGGACGTCTTTTGACAGGTCCCGATGTTGCCCTGGAGAGAGTCAGAGTCAGCAGGACGACGGACTCGGATTTCACCCGCTTACCATGCTATCCGTGCAATAGTCGTCGATGGCTCCAAGAGCGCCGGAGATGAGCAGAGCTGTGAAGATGACGGAGACCTTCATGGTGATGTATGTGTAGGTTTACAAAATCTATGTGTCTGAGTTGATGAATGGCAATGACTTCCTGCAAAGAAATGGACTGTCTTTTATACATTTCGACTATGTAGCCTCCGCAAGAGCTGGCGAATGAGACTGTTATCAACATGAACCATCACGCCCTTAACATACCATTCCGAAACTACAAAACGCCTGGTCTTACGTCCAGTATCTGTACGTTGTAACTGCCCGTCTTGAGCCATGTAGTTACTGAAACATGCACCTTGCCGCCACCAAGACCAGGGCTCCAGGCCAAAAGTCCCGGGCATTGAGACCAGGTTAGACTCCAGCTGGTGGCTTGGAAGGAACTCAAATGTTGTGATTGGTTGACTTGAAGTCGATCGGGCGGTGGGTAGATAGGGAAACAACTCAGGGTTAGACAGGTGCAGCCTTGCTGAGGTCGTTGGTTTGAGGCAATTCCCAGATGTCTTGTACCATAGATTGAGTAACCTGAGAGAGGGGTTGCATTAGTCCCGCAATACTTTGAGATGGAATTGGAAGGAGCTGATGTTGGTTGATCAAGGCTAGGATAGATGGCTTACACGGAGTCGGGGTAAAGTTGGGCCTGGATCATACAAAAAGCAAATGAGGCTTTCAGCTGAACTGCAGCTCGTCTGCGAAGAACACCTCCACCAATCATTAAAAAAACCGGCTAGAGCGTTCTTGGATATCCTCTGCCAATCCTCTTAGGTGCAAGTCACCTTGCTCAACATCTGGAACTAGGATGTTGCAACCTGGGACAAAGGTCAGGCGACAACTCTAGTTACTCTGCGAAGTAAGTCAACGCATGCAACCATGGAACTGATTCACGAAGCTAAAGCGACGCTAAGTCATCTCACTAAGAATGCTCTTGCGATTTGTAACTTGGTAGTATGCCATAGCCTGCTGCTGTACTGTTGACGATGACTCTCGGTGAGCAATCCTACACCGACAAGCGAGCACGTGACCTTTGTTGGCCCCACGCGATGCCGTTGTTGGTGCTCTCACCTTCGCAGCGACATTTCAGATCACATTTGGTACCCCGATTAGTCCCTGCACTCATCATTCGCAATGGTCAGCGGTATGGATGGCCAGAGGAGGTCGAACGTGAGTGCCACTCTGAACAGGCCAACCCTCCATGCTTCTCCAGGAGGGGCTGAGGATTTCGGCAACGGACGGAGTTCGCTGGGCCTCGACTCTGGGCGCCAGGAACAGTGGATGAACGATTATTACGACCGCAGGGCGACCAGAAATCATGGCCCAAATGGTAGGTCTGGCAGTTTCCTTGTGTCCAATCAATGCCGACAGAAGCAGGGTCGTCTTTGCCGCCGCGCCAGCGACCGCAGTGTACCTAAGGTAAGGTAAGGTGAGGTAGCCAGGGGTACCTCCCTCATCGGCGTCATAAAACTAGCGCCGCGTCTTTGTCTCGTCGTCTGGCAACGGTTTCGCTGCATGGCGGTCTGCCTTTAAAATCGGCAGACGAGGTTTGCTCTGGTCTACTGCCTCAACACCTTAGGTACATACCTGCCTAGGTAGCTCGGGAAATTACCTTAGCTGCTTTTTGGTGGAAAGAAACAAGCAGGCAGCGAGCGACTGGACTGGCAACAGCAAACCAGCTGCACCTTTTGGCGCGACCCTGTCATCGGTTTCAGACGATTCGACAAGCAAGAACCCAGTCACGCAGCTGTTCCTGTTTCAACATCCGCTGCGGATTTATCTTCACCTCACCCACGCACATTGGATTGGCCCTGCTGCTGACTCATCTCTCAACTCAGGTGGCTCGCATGCAGACGACGACGCCTCTGATGACGGCGAGGCATTCCCCCCACAACGCGTCAATTGGGCTGCTATGAGAGCAGATGCAAGCATGGACGATTATCTACGAAATGCACAGATTCCCGAGTACTCGGATGAAGAGGGCGGCAGCGGCCCTCTGGAAGACCTCGGTGACATCTCCGCCGAGGACACCAGTGTCGAAGACGGCGAGAATCACATCGGCGACCAGCAAGAAGAAGAACCCGACTTCGACCCTGTTGCTGCCGGCCTGAAGGAGATCTCAAACCTGGGGAAGTTCACCGTCAGCAGCCACAAGCAGGGGAATGGCGTTGATCAGCTCCGGCATGACAGCCTTAAGAGTTACTGGCAGTTCGTCTCCCTTGACGCAATGCTTTGCCAACGACCCATACTGACTGCTTCCAGATCCGACGGACCTCAGCCCCACAAATTGACCGTCTACTTCATCAAGCGTGTCGGCATCAGAGACATCCGCTTCTACGTGGACTACAACGAGGACGAGTCCTACACGCCCACCAAGATCATCTTCAAGTCGGGGACCAGCGAGAACAACCTCATTCAATTCGCGACTATGGATCTGTCAGCACCCTCAGGCTGGCAGCTGGTTCCCATTACTGGTTCCGGCGGCGGTCCTGACGGCAACACCCTGGTGTCGTATGTGTTCCAGATGCAGATACTCGAGAACCACCAGAACGGCAAAGACACGCATCTCCGTTCTATCAAGATCTACGCAGCGGACACCGATGGCGCGAATGTCGAACGCGAACGGGACTCTAACAACGTCTCTGTGCACAGTGTGAGTATGATCAATTGCATTATGAATCGCCCGGCTGACAAGTTCACGCGAAGGACCTCACCATGGAGGACGTTGGTGCGGATGAAAGGCCAGCCGACCCTTGGGACATTTCTGTACTTGAAGCCGGCCTTCCGATTCCCGACTTCATGAAAGAGCCTGAGATTCGGTGAGCGATGGGACACGCGGCAGCCCCGCCTCCTGAAATTGCACAGGAGAGTCGTGCCGGAAGCCTGGTTTACGAATTTCACGAACGAGAAAATGCGAGTGCGGCGGATATCTATTAGTAGCCCCAGCTCTTGTTTTACTGTAATGATACCCAAATCGGACACGGAAAAGACCCGGATGAGGATCAGGCGTTGGTCGGATGGGGAGGTGCAGGTCAGGATCGAACGTCTGACGGTTGAAGTCACGCACCACCACGATCATGTGAATCTATACTCATTCACTGATTACTCAATATAATAGGTTGAATCCTATTTCTGCCTCATGGTCTTGGCGGCGCTCAACGACTGGCCGACCCCCGCAGGTTGCTGCAGCATTAGGCAGCTTAGCGCGAGCGGCTGAGTTTTGGTGTGGCAGGTTTACTCTCTGCATTCATCGTGATCCCTGCAGAGCCGGACGACTTAACCCGTATCTGACACCGAGACCGGTTTGCGACAACACAGCACACGTGATGCAGTGATGGAGCTACTCGCATCACAGTTATTGAAGCGGCGGACGCAAGGCTGATCTCCAGAACACTCATCATATCTGAAGCACCGAAGTCTGCGATACTCGACGCCCTGCGATGATGGACCAAGACGGGTCGTATCGTTATCAGCCTCTGCCGCCTGTTGTTGAGCAAAACCGTCCACCCCCGTTCACGCGGCTGCTGTTGCTCAAACCAGGGTCAGCTGAAGACCCTTTCGAGGCGCATCTCGAGCTCGTCCACATCGAGCAAGCTCCTCCCTACGAAGCCTTGTCCTACACTTGGGGCAAACCGACAGAACAACCGAGAGACTACATTTGGCTCGACGGCCATCCATTACCCATCAAACCGAACCTCGAAGATGCGTTACGGTCACTGCGTTTCCCAAACCAAGCTCGGCGTCTCTGGGTTGATGCTCTCTGCATTGACCAGTCAAACCCGGACGAGCGCGCTCGTCAGGTTCAATACATGAGACTAGTCTACAAGCATGCCGCCCGTGTCATTGTTTGGCTGGGCCTCAAGACGAGTGGAACTCATGAAGCATTGCAAGCTGCGGAGAGGATTGCAAGACTCAGAGAATACACAGACCCGGCTCGCAGCGGCGCGAATAGTGCTCCGCCCGACTCGGATACTCTTCAGGCCCTAGTATCCAGCATGATGCAAGATATTCCTGAATCTGCTATGACGAATATTTATGAGGTATTTCAACGGCCGTATTTTACTCGCTGCTGGTGCGTCCAGGAGGTTGTGGCGTCGTCCTGGGCCATAGCCAAGATTGAGGATTTGGAGATGTCGTTTTTCGACCTGATCGCATCATCCTTATTTCTCGTACAATTAAAACAAGAAGTGGCGGTTAACGCACCATGGGAGCTATGGAACAATATCTTGATGGTCCGGCAGCCCAACCATCCAGTGTACCAGACTGAGGTGCAAGGTTCTCTAGGCGGCTTTCTGCACCTTCTGGAACTCACACGAACCTTCCAGGCGACTGATGACCGCGACAGGATATTTTCTTTGCTCGGAATCTGCGATGAGGGAATCAATCCTGTACTGGCTTTGACAGCGACTGCGAGTGGCCAGGTGAGCTGGCGCGGCCGCCTGGTCCGTCGCGGGTTGAAGCGAATCTCTGATTTCATCAACGAATTCCACCCCCAAGGCACTTTCGGCATGCCCAAGGCGCTGATGCCGGACTACAAGCGAGAGACGGTGGCGGTCTACTGCGACTTGGCCAGATTTCTCCTCCGCAAGACACCACGCGTGCTGGACGTCCTTGACCATGTTTCGCATAACGAGGAACCTGGGACGGGAGAGTACCCGTCTTGGGTACCCAAATGGTTCGAGGGAAGAACATGCCTCGTCTTCAGAGGAGTCTTCTTTACTGGGTTCTATTCGAAAGGCCGCACTGGTCCGTATCTTGCCGATCTGTACGACATTCCCGCCGTAGCTGAGCCGATGCAACCACGGGTCCTCTCTGTCGATGGGTACCATGTGGACGTTGTGGACAGGATGAGCGACGTATTCGAGTTTGTTTCTGGATCAAGGCTGGCAGGGTTTGCCGTTATCAAGGCCTGGTTTGACCTCTACGGCGCGCCCATCAACCCCAGGAGGGGGACATTATACCGCGACGGAAGTTTGCTCGACATGGCGTTCTGCAAGGCGGTCTTGGGCAGTTTCTTCGGAGCATCCATCGGGTCCAACTACTCCTCGATGATGCAATATGGCGGGTTCTCCATGACACTAGACCAGAGCCTGTTTGGGTCGATCGAAGACATAAAGCAGGATACACTGGTTAAAGATCTTTCTGAGAACTTCCTGGCCTTTACGACCTTCTTGGCCGAGTCTGGAGTCGTACGAGAGTCATTTGGAGATTCCGAGCGCGACAGAAAACTTGTGAGCTTCTTGGTAGGGGTCGCTGTTGCTGCCAACCACCGCCGCGTCTTTGTAACTCGAGACGGGCGCGTAGGGATCGGCCCCAAGATGATGCGGCCCGGGGACGAGGTTATTGTGTTGTTTGGAGGTCGCATGCCTTTTGTCGTGCGCCGAAGGGAGAATCATCATCTTCTTGTGGGAAGTTGCTATGTCAATGATGATGAGCTTATTTGGGGCAAAGTCACAGATAACGTGAAGCACAACCGAGGCGGTCCTCGGACTGTGACTTTTGAGTTTCATTAGGCCGCAGAAAGACACATTCTATGCTGGATAGGAGACGACATCGGAACGACCTTGCTACGAGGCAAGTCAGACCCTCGGCCTAGCCCTCTGCGGGCGTTGACCAGCACATCGACGACTCGCTGAATCCGGCGCCGGGAAGGGCCGAAGTTGCTCCGGCCAAGATCGCAAGAGCTTGGGCCTCTGCCGCGAACTTTGTTGGTTGATAGGTCGAGAAGTTGGGACGACACATGGAACCGCCAGAGACAGAGTGGGAAAATTCCCCGATGTCGCCCCTCCACCATGCTTTGGCAGGTGGAGGAGGAGTCTCGAACGCAGTCGAAGTTCATGCTTCGGGCTCAGCTAACAGGAAAACTGGGCAATGGAACAGGCGCCCTTGAGTGAAGCTTTAAGCGTGAAACATAACGCAGCCACTGACGCATCGACGGACTGCGATGCGGGGCCGCCCGGCCACGTCTAGACCGTGGCCCATGATGTCATTCCCGTAGCTTGTATCTTTTATATATATCCATCTCGAAGTTCCCGTGAAGCTTATTTCGGAGATTGGGAGATATATGGCCGATGAGACGCCGGCGTGTTCATCTCGTCACATCACAACCGAAGGCGGAGAAGCAAAGCGTGAACGATGCAGATCGTCGTCTTCCCCGCGTCGCCCAAGACTGGGCACGCCACGATACGAGCGTTACTGGAAGATGCATCAGAACCGACAGTAACAGGGTTCTATCGGGATCTAGGGAGAGTGCCGGCCGACTTCAGGGAGCATCCCCGGTTCAGGGCTGTCAAGGGCGATGTCGCGAATGTCGGAAGTCTCAAGTTTTCCGGCGCCGATACAGTGGTGACCATCACGCCGCCACTATATTCCGAATCGAAACCGTTGACCAGAGCGAGAGAGATGGCGGCGAATGTCAAATATGCCGTTGGCATGGCTGGGTACTCGGTCAAGCGGTTGGTTTATATGTCAAGCGTGGGGGCGCAACTAGAATACGGCACGGTAAGCTGGGATCTGAACGAAAAGCAGAAGGATACCGGGGCGAGATGGGGCCTTCTTATGCTAAGTTGCGAGTGTAGGGCGAGATAAAAACAAATTACGAAGCTGAACAGGCACTCGTTGGCTCTGCGCCGGAGGTTGTGTTCGTGAGATGCGCGTACTTTATGGAGAACTGGGCGGCGGCGCTTGAGACTGCCAAGAGCGAGAAGCACTACTTTGACTCGGTCATTTCCCCTGCGGACTACAAAATACCCATGGTGAGCGTGGCCTATGCCGGCCACTAAGGTGGGTTTAATGGTTGCTCATGATATTTTTGCAGGTCTCAGTGCACGATATCGGCAAGACTTGCGCCGCGCAAGCGCTCGCAGCCGGATCTCCCCTCGGCGAGAATCCCTACGTCTTCGATCTCCACGGGCCGGACACGTACTCGACGGAAGATGTGCGAGAAGTTTTCGAGGGGAGGATAGGACAGAGCGTCGAGGCGAAGCTAGTCGAGGGCGTTCGGCTAGAGAAGTTCTTTGGCGAGATCTTCCGGCCGCCGATGGCCGGCATGTTTGTAGAGATGACAAGAAGTTTCTTGCCTGGCGGGGTTGCGGTCGAGGAGGTTGTGGAAGGTTCAAGAGTTCAACGAGGGAAGACGACACTAAGTGAAGCTGTTGGGAGGATGATGGATGGAAAAGGATAGCGTCCTCAGACATGTTAGTGAGGGCGATGTTAGTAGGGGCTGCTGATTGGAAATGTAGCATCGAGCCATGCGTGCGTGCGGGTGCTAGCGGCAAAGTATCGTGGAAGACAAGCACAGAAGAAGTACACAGATCGGCCAAAAGAAAAACAAATGCTGAAAAACGTCAAAAAATGAAACTGGATGTCAATCGCGGACGGGAATTGAGCCCGACGTGGGGGTCGAACCCACAACCTTGAGATTAAGAGTCTCACGCTCTACCGATTGAGCTAGCCGGGCGACTGGACCCAGCTGAACTGTTGGGAATGGCAGTTGTTTGACAACCTATATCGCGTGACCGGAGTAGCCCAGTGGCCATCGCGCCCGCCCAGATGAACAAGTATCGAAGCTTTGATGCAGCATGTCGATTTTAGGAGCGCATCAGAATTTGTCTTGTCTTGTTGCTTTTGAGAAGGTTTTGTTGCATTCCAGTTAGGTTTGTTTGTCTTGCTTTGTTTGTGCCCGAAAATTGACCCAATTCGTCGAGCCGGAGCCGAAGCCGACACTCTCAAACCCCCATCCCTCTCGACAGATTCATCATCTACTCAAACTCTCGGCCGTTTCCCCCCCTTGAAGGGTCCTTACTCATTTGATTGCGTGAATCAAACTTGCTTCTGGATTATTTGTGTATTTTTATTTCGAGATATTCGTCCCCATAACTGTATCGGACAAGTGCATCGCACTCCAGTGATTCGGCGTCGGGTCTCAAAGTTCACGGCTTCGTAGGATTCGAACCCCTGCCTCGGTCCCTAACCTTCGGGCTGTACAGGGGTCTGCGGTTCCACCCCCGGTCGAACCAAACAGGACCCTGAAAATCCTTTGGTTTTCTTGCCGGTTTCGTGAAGCTCTACACTCAAACAACACATCAATCAGACAGAACAAGACCGCAAGCTGCAATACACATCGCTCTAGGTAGTCCACTGGGTTACAGAGGATTTTCTGTCTAAAAGACGCCTGCAACAGGGAGATCAAGATTGTGCACAACAGCAGAGCTTCATGACCCCACAGTAGCCGGCGGAAGCAGCAGACAGCATGGCAATGCAGTGCCTCGTTGGTTGGTCGATGGTCATCGTCATGTTGTCATATGCTTGGCCCACTGTTGGGGACTTTGGTTGTGGAGACACATCGGACTGACTTCTCGGTTTGAAAGTGCCATGCTCGGCTCAAAATCCCATGCGAGGAGTTGAGCGGAATCTAGCTATTGTATCATTGCAAAATATAAGACGACGTCTTCATCCACACTCGTCTGAGTTCTTCTTCTTCTTCTTTTCTGCTGAAACATCGAAAACAGCCGGCACAATATGTCAGTGTTAAAAAATCCAGTAGACATAGGTGCCGTCACGGTCATGATGGACGGCGAGAAAGCACGGAAATTACCTAACGCTAGCAGCCACGACTCGGATCAGAAGGAACAGGAGGAATTCCAGATGGATCACGGTGTCGTCGCCTGGCTCCAAGTCTTGGGAAGCTGGATTCTTTTTGCCAACACATGGTAAGACAACAACACATCTTCTACACATACTCAGCTTCAACGCCAACTTCCAAGTACGCTGACAACACCAGGGGTCTCTCCAATTCCTTTGGCGTCTTCCAGGCATACTACTCCACCAATCTCCTGTACGACACTAATCCTTCCACGATTGCATGGATCGGATCCATCCAAATCTTCCTCATGATGCTCATCGGGGTCTGCGCAGGCTGGCTGCTTGACGCGGGATATCTCCGCTTCATCCTCGTCTGCGGCACCGCCATGACGTCCCTAGGTCTCTTCATGCTCAGCTTGTGCACGAAGTACTGGCAGATCCTGCTGGCGCAGGCCTTCTGCGTGGGAATTGGGAGTGGGCTGTTGGGATTGACCTGCGTTGCCGTGATTCCGCTGTACTTTCGGAAGCGGAGGATGGTCGCGACGGGAATTGCGGCTACAGGAAGCAGCTTGGGTAGGTGCACCCATGGCATCATTGGTACTTGTCGTCTTACATTGATACAGCTGGTGTCGTATATCCCATCATGGAAAGACGTCTCATCGCCTCTGTCGGTTTTCCTTGGGCCGTCCGAGTGTTTGCCTTCATCGTCACGGCAAGTCTCCTGGTATGCATCGCCGTAATGCGTCTTCGGCCAAGCCGTAAGCGTCGCGGTGCTCTCTTCCGGCTGGAACACTTCCATGACATCCCCTATGTAACCTTTTGCGTCGGTAGGTCTTCTCATAGGATCCCATCTCAATACCATCCCTAACACACGCCAGCCTTCGCCCTGATGATCGGCTCCGTTTACGTCCCCTTCTTCTACGTGGACGCCTACGCCATCCGCCTAGGCGTCGACGAGTCCACGTCCTTCTACATCCTCAGCGCGATGAACGCAGCCAGCCTCTTTGGGCGTCTCACACCCAACTGGCTCGCCGACAAGTATGGCGGTATCACCATCATGATGCCCTGCTGCCTCGGATCTGCCATCATCTTATTTCTCTTGCGCTTCGCGCACGACATGCCGGGCCTGATCGCGGTTTCTGTCGTCTACGGTTTCGTGTCCGGGGGCATGGTCTCGTTGCCGCCGGCCACGATTGCAAACCTGACGGACAACATGTCCGACTACGGGACGAGGATGGGCATGGGGTACACGATTGCGAGTATCGGAGCGTTGATCGGCAACCCCATCGGAGGTGCTGCGCAGCGGCGTCGGGGGGGTTCGGTTGCAGATGTTCAAAGGGAGTTTCAAGGGACCTGGATCTTTGCTGGAGGATTCATGTTAGCGGCTGTTATTTCAATGGCTTTTTCAAAGTATGGGAAAGTAGTGTCCGTCTTGCGAGGGAAGTGCTGAGGTTTTGAGCGCTCTGTGTTTGCCGCATCAACGTTGAGACGCGAGTGGCTTCCTGAGACCAAGAAACATGTAGTGTAGAGCTTGGAAACAATGACGAAAGAAGCATAAACAAACATCTGAAGCTGGAAGAATCCGTGCCATTCTACACTGTGTCCGCTCAAGACAGTACCAACGGGCTTGCCCAATTTCAGGGGTAATGCCCGAGCTTCCGGGAACTCGCCATCGGCGACCTGGCCTCTTCAAGTTGAGAACATAATGACGGTATCGGAAGAGCAACAGTGCATCGCGAAAGATTTGAAGGCAAGTATGTACCCGTCTGACGATTTGAATATATTCAATTCCATCAACTATGGAAGGCAGAAGGCAAGTCATCCGCAGTACCAGTTTTGGATGCCATCACTGCGATTTCAGACTACAACTACCGAGCCGCCAAGCTGTCATATGAGCCGGCTGACTTTAGAAAATAGCATGTCCTGACGACGAGCCTCGCAGAAAGAGGACTTCGGTGATGGACACCCCCGACTTTTCCGAGGCTACGACGACGACGACGACGACGACGACGACGACGACGACGACGACAAAGACAAAGATGCTGATTTGATACCCCTGAATCCACGTAGACAAAAGAGACGACGTTGTCTAAACGATGGATCTTGAAAAAAAAGGCATACAGTACCACCGAGGGACAACAACTCTTGGGCGCAGGCGTGGTCATTCCACGCAACAAAAGATAACACTGGACCAAAGCTACGTTTGAATCTGACGATAAGTCGTCAAACACTACGCAGAGACCGTTATTTCCCATCCCAAAGACTCCATCTCTTACCCTAGATGAGCACTCGGGGCCTTATGAGCGACGATCAAGTCCTCGCCAGACAAAAGTAGGCACCGGCTGCTGAACAGAAACTACATGATATCACACACAAAGCTAAAACAAGACCTTCTGATGAAGGCTTCGTGAATGAATGACACAAGGCTTATCCCAGGGGGAGAAATCTGTCATCGGCTTCAAGCTCTCTGTCTCTCATCTAAGGCATAGGTGCTTGAAAAAGACTGTGATCTGACATGTCGCGGCCTTAGACGAGAGAGCAACAATGCAAACTCAATTTCCAACACCGTTGCTTGTATAACATCAAACTTTCATGTCAAAGCCGCAAGTTTCAGCCGCCTGCTCACAGCAAGAGAGTCATAATGACACCATATTATATTAGCCTAAGCTAGGTAGCCCAAAAGCTCCTTGCGGCATCTATTATCAAGCCGCCCGGATTCCGGCGAGAAAGTCGGGGGCGCATTCATAGCAACGATGCGTGACAACCACTGTCAAAAGAAAGTGCAATTGCCGCGCTCTCCCTTGGGACAACCAACGCGAATCTCGGGATAGACCTCGGACTACCTCGTATCTCTCAGCTCTGGCTCCTTTTCGACTTTAGTTTGCATTGCAGATAATTCGAGAAGAAACTGGCAATTGCCACATGGGCACTACAGGAGTACAACGGGAACAACTAAAGACAAACCCCGTCGGCTCAGAATATTCGGTCGTTGGGAAAATGCGCCGTCACATCGTCACCTGCCGCCCTGGAAAGGGGGATGGGACCGGCCTAGTGAGTCTCCCGGACACATGTTGGTTGTCCAAAAGTTACGTCCAGCGTCGAAACATTTCTCATCACTCACAAATCATTTCATCAAGGGTTTCCCCCAGCCAAATGCCCCCCGACCAGAGGTGATTTGCAAGAGCGTTTCTTCACCGCTCCCAACCCCGAACCAACCACTTTCCCCAATTTCCCATCCTTACGGTACACACGAGACCTCACCGGAGCCCCCTCCGGTTCCTCAAAGTCGTTCTGCAAGAACCAACATCAACACCGCGTCGCCCAGCCTCGCTACATCGCTGCGCCGCAGAAATCTCATTTCGCGGGAAAACGGATGGCGAGGCAGACCGCAAAGAAAGAGGTGTGGGAGTGGAGATGTATGCCCTGCACAAGCGAGTCACCCTTAAAAGGGAGGGGCTCGTGAAATGAACTCTCTCGTGCCGCTCTGCTGGTAAAAAAAAAGAAAAAAAAAGCTTGCAGTCTCGTAGTTTACGGCGTGGTTCGGGGTCGATCGTCATCCGACGACGGCAGAGGAGGGCGCGCTCGCCGAGATACTCGATCGAGACTTGCTACCATGAAACTGCTCTGCCATTTTTAGCCCCAGAACATTTTGCATATGAAAAGGGTTGTCTCTGAAGATTCTGAGGTGACGCAACGCATCTCATCCATCGTCACTTGAAGGCCATCCCAAACACTTGGCCGTACCAGCATGCGTCGGTTTCTGGAAGAAAGATGCCAATGAAGCTTGATTTATGCCGCTGAGCATAAGTAAATACCAAAGGAGCGCCCGATATTGTGCCTCGAAACGACAGGTATTGGGCACTAGCGTGCGATTCAGACCCAAGGCCCGCAAGGGGGTGGAGGTGGAGGGCATTCCGGCTCCCCGGCACCAGGCCGTTGGAACACACTCAATTACACTACTTACTCGGGATTTGCAGCCAACTGCCATCACCTCCCTGAATAAGAAGGATTATCTCGGGGCTGACGTTGCCTCGGCCACAAATTACCGAGTGACCGATCTGCAATCCCTGAACGGAACGATATTTTGACCACCACTGGGGGGGCGTGCTCTGCTCCGCTGGAGAAGAGCTTGCCTCGGCGGCCTGTTGTCTGCAACATGATTCCGGAGAAGGCGAGTATTGGGAATCTCGGACCGGATTTTGCTTCGAGGCGTCTGAGGTAGCGTCTTGCCCGTCGCACGCCGGAGGTGATACCGGATCGATCACCAGGCTTCGAGTGAACCGTGGTTATGGGCCCTAGGCCGGCTCCATATGTGATGTTTGCTTCCCGCCATGCATACCCGGAATATGTAGGTCGCTTCCGCGTGTCACATCGGTCACGTGGCGAGGGAAGCTCGCAACTTCGCCAGAGGCCGCTGGGCCTTGTCGCGGATTTGCAGATGCTATGAACAGGTCACATGTTTCTTCATGGGGTATCCAAAGCAGAGGGATCGTCCGGCGATTCCAGGGACTTCGAGAACAGCCCCGTGCCAGTTCTGTCGGACCTGACAGAAAGAGCGGCGCCGCCCCGCCGCATGTCTGCGTTCTGGGGCATTTCATGGTAGTGTTGCCTCACGATCCTGGAGGACCATGTCATCTCCAATTCGCATCGGCGAAAGAGGACCGCAAAGGCAGAAATTTTGTGCAATGACTCTGGTGTAACTACGACCGATCTTGTGGACGAGGTACGTAGTTCGGGAGTGATCATGGCCTTTTGAGCTCCACTCAAGGAAGTGATCTGGAACGTTGCAGAAAATGGTTGACCAGAACCAGCACTGGGCGGCTAGGTTATAAAAGATCCAATAAAAGAAGAGCCAGGTCTTCACAACAGTGAGTGTAGGGTTTGGGTAGCGGTGACGGAGGACCTTGACCGAGACAATGATCAGGCGCTTGCCCAGAGAACCAGCCTAAATGGGTCGCTTCGCTCGAGGAACCATTTCGAGATCATCAAACGGCAAGCTGCTTAGAAACGACAGTGACAGTCGGCGCCGGACAATGTTGTTGCAGTGGAATGTTGGACAAGCCAAGCCTCGGAACCTGGGTACAAGATATTGAACGAATGAGAGTTTCTTGGTGTGGAGGAACTTGGGAGGGAGATTCAATTACACAAAGACGCGTTCTGCATGTCTGAGTTGAGTGAAAACGGGATGAAGGCTTCCAAGCGCCGGCTGATAAAATAATTGTTGTGGGCAAGATGTTCGAAGAAGCGAAAAGGCATGCCGCTCCCCGAGAGTGTCGTTGCATTTTTGATTCTTGGTGATGTTGTGGCATATTTTCTTGCTTGTAGATAGCCGCATCTAGGTAAGTAGGCGCGCCCACTGGGCTTGTTTTCAACACCCATCAAGGAACGGTTGTAAGCAATCCGGCCCCTGACGAAGCCGCCACCTCTCGGCCGGCGCAAATCATTGGACAGGGCTGGTTTGCCATCTTGTGCCATTAGTTGCCTGACTGCCCAATCGAGGGCGCGACCCAGCCATAGCTGACTGTTTTAACGCGAACCGGTGACCCATGACACCCTTGCTGAGGCGTATTCATCGAGCTCAACTGTGAACCGGACGCAACCCTTCTTCGCAGGATCTCGTGGCCAACAAGAGCAACCAATCGGAAATTCATACAACGATCCTGTCGGGTCCGAAGTAATGGTCGTAATTGTCGATGAAGGCAAGACGACGATGAGAGTGGTCAATCAGCCAGCGAGTCGGGGTGGCTCCGGAGACATTGCTGCGGCGGCGCACCGGTCGGTGGGTAAGATTAAGCTCCATCTCCATCTCGCATCTCGTGAAGAGCAGGGATGTTTGACGGGGATGCGGAGCATGGGACGCAAGGGTCCGGCACATTTATGAAAGGTGAGTGCCGCGCGATGGCGCGTGGGCGATTTGTGCGACGGTGCATCCCAGTGTTCCATCCCACCCAACGCACAGTTCAAGCCGCGGGAAGCTCAGGCCAGACTTAATCGTCTACTAATTGCGGTTAACTGGGATGCGATTGATTATACAGGACGACATCTCTGGATCAGTCGGAGGGTTGAGGGGGACAAGGGCGTGGCACCGTTGAAGGCAAGCGAAGCGTTGGAAATCGCGCTGCTAGCCTCGCAGACCCAGTCGTTGATCTGGCGGAAAGGGGGCTCAACATGCCTCCTCAGTTATCGCGGCGACTTCCAGGGGGCCGGAATAGGGGTTCCTGAACCCTAGAAGATTACGAAGGAATCGCCGGCGGTAGCATGGAACATTGGAAGCAGTGGAGCAGAGGCAGCGTCTCCGGGTTTGTATCCGTTTGTCGATCTCGCTCCGTCAGACGTTTTCTCCTGCCTTGAAATCGACGGCCGCTAGGGGCAGCTTAGGGAACGGCGAATGCTAGGCTTGTAGATCTGGGTCCAGCGTGACGGCCCGAAGACGTCAGGGCCAGAGTGCCAGGTTCTGGTGCGAGGACAACCTAGAATGTGAGGTACCAGGTGGCGGTGGTACCGACTCGATCATTCGTATCGTCGCCCTCTTTGCTTGTTCATGGTTGCTTTTGAAGGTGACAGCGGCTAGTTAGTTTCCCAGCGCTTGGGTTGGGGCGTCACACCAGTGTAGAGTGAGGCGACGAGATGACAAAAAGTTCCCGACGATCGGTATCAGACACACGGAACTGCTGCGTGACCATAGATCTGCCTTGACGATTCTCGTAGGGCGATATCAGAAGAGTTGGACGGCAATGGCAAGGGACAGATGAGAGCCATGGATGTCCGTCTGGGCTTCGGTGGGTTCGGCGGTGCGGCGCGTGCGAGGACTTATCCGTAGGAGCCCAAGACAGAAAAGGAACAGGAAGAGGGGTCCAAGAACCTTGACCAGCGTGCCACGCGCATTCGACTCCGCGACCAAGGTGCTGGACCGCCAATGGGCTTGCGAATGATGTGGTGCGGTATCGGTATCGGTGGGCGGCGGCGACGGGGTGGTACCTAGGCAAGGTACTCGGTAGGTTGGTATGTAGGTAAATGGTAGACATGGAGGCAACGCAAGGTATCCGAATCTCAATCTCATCGACCCGTCATGACGGACAAGCCGTATGCTCCTCCCTTTCAGTGAAACGGAAGGGGGCGAGGGATGCGGAGTCTTTGTGCTGCCAATGTCCTGATATTTTGCAGCTTGCACGTTTGTGGTGAGAAAAAGAAGTCAAGGGGTGGAAGCGAGCCTGTGCCGAAAAGGGGTCTGGTACGGACAGGAAACGGCGTACAGGACAGGACAGGGAACAAGGCGGGTGGAAATGGCGGAGGGCGGACGGATGGTCCATGAGGTGGGCGATGGACGACCACGACCACGACCACGACCACGACCACGACCACGACCACGGGGAGTTGGGGGAGGACGGCGCGCTTCAGCCCGTGAGAAGGTGACATTGAAGTTGCTTCTCGCGAAGGGCCTGTCCATGCAGCCGTAGATGATGTACCCTGGGTTCTTCTTGGGGCAATGTCTCAGTGACAGCTTCAGATGCAGTGTCTTCGTATCGTGGAGGAATGGATGCGCATGCATGTTTGATGTGTTTATTGAGATTGCGTGGGCGTGCAGGAGAGATGGAACTAACCCAAGAGATTGGCGTGCCGCAGCATAAATTGAGCTAAGGTACCTTGCGTCGAGTATGGAAGGTGGACGAGGCCTGGGTATTTGTTTGCTCCAGGAACGAACAACACGCGGAGGTGAGTGGAAGCCAACTGGAACCTGCCCGAAAGTGCAGTGCAAATGTCGAGTGCAAGGGAAGGAAGTCGAGAATAGCATTCGTACCTTGGCTAACTGCCTTACCTAAGCGACCTACCTTGCCTACCTAGTAAGGTAGTTAAAAGGTCGGAAGGCAGGCGACATGGCAATGTCTCGCACCTGCCGCTCATCGCTGCTGCCGCAGATGGATTTGGACTGGTGCATTCAGTGTT
This sequence comes from Colletotrichum sp. HC292, assembly GCA_014705525.1. Lineage (NCBI taxonomy): Eukaryota > Fungi > Ascomycota > Sordariomycetes > Glomerellales > Glomerellaceae > Colletotrichum > Colletotrichum sp. HC292. Next base: position 24,739 of record JABGMY010001333.1, read on the forward strand.
GTTCACTTTACTAGGTGGTGAGTGGTGGTGGTTAGTGGTCATTGCCCCTGTTGGAGTGGTCACCTAAGGTAGGTACCTAGGTACCTTGTACCTTACTTAAGTACCGGCTTCGATGTGGGGAGGCTCGGCATTTCCCCGGCTGCGATTGGCTGGCATTCATATGTCTGGGGGTCGCGGCCGTGGTTCCCTCCATTTCTGCACAACACAACTCACCGCAGGATACACCTCATGCAGGCACAAGCACGGTCGTCGTGATTGGCTGCTGGCCGGCTGTACAGTGCTTTGGTAACTGTGTTAGAGACATGGGATGCGATCAAAGTCAGTTTCGTTGCCGTCAAACCGCAGTGCCAATCTGTTTGGCCTGACGCCGACTGGAAACACGGGAACCCTATTCGGAACGGAGTGCATGTTGTCGGCGAAATGAGTTGATACGGTGTTCTAGCAGATCGCCATCTTGCGCAAACCTAGCTGGTTCAATGGGGTTCGATGCATTACTGCGGTATTATGTACTGTCAACAGGTGGGCAAGTCACGGCCGTCATAATGTGTTCGTCTGATGGCAAGCCTCGAGGACGCTAGCGGTGTCAACAGTCATTGGAACTCAAGAGTCACTTCACTCACGGACGACAGCTTCGCATTCTGGAAGAAAAGCACAGTCAGTTGCCGGCAGTTGCAACCGCGATCGCACTGTCCTTGTCCTGTTTGGTTGTCCAGTGCTAGGCTAGTCATGGCGCCTGCCCAGCAGCGATTGCCATGTCTAAGTTAATGCAGCCCACGAGCATATCCGGCAAGTGCGGTGGATTATTTTGTGCGTGTTTCCCAGCAACGCAGCAGCAAGGAGCGCGAGTGATCGGTGAGGTTTTCTGTTGGTGGCAGGCAGGAACAGACTGGGGCCAACGCTCTTTCTTATTCGCCTGGCGGCGTTAGCTCTGCGCCAGTGCGCAGGGGCAGCCAGTGACAACCGGCGCCGTGCAGCTGACACTGTGCTAGCGCCATGTCTGTTTCTTTCCCAGTGCCACCTTCCCGTCCCTCCTTCCGCCTCGCGGGCCATGACCACAACTACCTTAAGGTGATATCTTGCCTGGGTAGGTAAGTGCCTTCCTCCATACAAGGAACCTACTTATACTGCATACCTTAGTAGAAGTTGCAACTGCCTGTTTCCCAACCTGCAAACAGATCTTGCAGAAAGTGGAAGGATGTGCCTGTCGTGACCGAGGTTGCCTCAGCAGTGGACGTAGGGCGACGCAAAACAATATCAAGCTGCAGCAAGTGGGAAAGCAAAGTTTGAACGAGGCCCATCTCTATCTGCATCCGCTGCTTCCTGTTAATTTCCTCAATATTTGCACCTCTCCGATTCCACCTCCAACCGTTTACTACAGTGTCTGGCGCAAGTCACTCAAAGCCATCCACTTTTAATATGTTTGCCGCCAGAAAAGACGATACCCGAAATACGTGCCCATTGTTGATTTCTTCGTAATGTACCTCACTACGGAGCACCATGTCACCACATTTCCTTCCGTTCCATTGCTCAAGTCAACTTGCCCCTTTTCTCATCACCTCCACGTCTTGCCTCCTCTATCCCCGGCCCCGAGGCCCGTCGCCCGTCGTCCGTCGCCTGTCCTGTCGCCCATGCGTTGCCCCCCCTGCTGTGTCCGTAAAAGACGCTGCTAGAGACTCCAGTCTCCAGTCTCCAGGGCCAGAGCTCCTGCTCAAATATCCGTCGAGGATCCCCGTCCCGCTGTGGGCTGTGGACTTTCTCCAGCGGCGGTGTCCAGGACCATCGTCGTAGCCGACCACATTATTTCGTGACCCGGCCGCGGATGGTCGCGAGGACGGAAAGAGGAATGTGGAAAAAAAAAAAAAAAG
>JABGMY010001335.1:0-26489 GCA_014705525.1 Colletotrichum sp. HC292
CCCTGACTTGAGTAATCAAACGGCCCCCCAAAGCTGGTTACATCAGCTACTTCGCTTCTGCACTGCCGTGATTAATCGCAGCCAATGCCCAGCCTTCTCCTCGAGACCCCCCCCTGATTGCCACCATTTGCTGGTCCAACGAGCTGAGCGTAGACGCGCCGGGGGTTGCAGCGGGCAGACACTCGATGGTCGTCTTACGCTTACATTTGGGGGCTATCAATTCAATGTTCGCCAGCTGGGAATGACAAAGGCGGGAAGTTGAAGAGGTCAAGTCAGTTGCAAGGATGCTCGTTAGGTGCGGGCGAACAAATGCTTCGCCTTCTGGGCCACAGCCTAGGGCTAGCCCGCAGTAGTGCTGCTGCAGGTCGAGCAGGCGGGTGAGCTTTCCGCCTTGGGTATCGGAGGGTATGGAGATGAGCATTCGGTGTCTGGACCCTTGAATACCGTCAGTCCATTATCCCTGTAGGGAGATTGATAAACCCGGTCTCCCCCCCCGGATCGCGATCTCGTCCTTCATCTTCCACTCTCTTCGTGTTCGTTGAACGGCGGTCAACTACTAGGTCTGACTGAATGGAATCCCCGAGTACTCCGCAGCAGACTGCCACGCGATCTCGACTGTGAATCAAGCATCGCCCGGCTGCGGGGTGTTCTGTCGTTTCCGCTGCGTGTTAACCGCCGCCGCCATGGCGCGGCCGGTCTTGAAGATCGTCCTGGGGGCGATGCTTTCCTCTCCGGCAACGTGTCTCATGTCGTGGTGGACGGAGCTGAGCCCTCAGATTGCGATGCAAGATCCTACAACACTCAAAATCCTCCATAGCGCGTGCAACAGCAACTCCACACCCATATTCCCCACGGACGGAACGAATGCGTTCGACCTGCAGAAAACCCCTCGGAACGGTTCAGCGCTGGCGGGAGCGGGATGGTACGATACGGCACAGTTGCTGACGATGGTTTGTTTGAGCAGCATCCGATCATGCGCTGCCACTTACTGACGCGGCGCGACAGGCATCGATCTTCTACCAGACCGAGGACGGGTCGATCGTCAACGGCTACTTTGAGTGCGACATGTCGACAGGCCTCTATGATAAGAAGGGCGAATACACCATCTCGACCACGGCAAATGTGAAATCCATCCACGACGAGACTGGCCTGGCGGTCGAGCTGCTGGGCGCGGAAAATGGATATCGCGTATTCTTCCATGATGAGGACAAACGGGTTAATGTCATGGCGTACACGACCAAGGACGATTGGCGGTGGAAGGGCCGAATTTCTCAAGACCAAGCGAATTCGACGGTGCTGACCTCGACGCACTCGGGTCAGCTAAACATGTCTGTTGTCTTTCCGAAAGACGCCGAAACCCTCGAAATCTCGAGGTACTTCAAAGATGAAACTTGGCATCTCGGTCCGTCTTATCGTGCCCGTCCTGTTCGTAGGAAAGTGCTAACATGCCCAAAGCCACGTTACCTCGTCCGCTCACCAACGACACGCTGACGAATACCACCGACGCAGCCGACATTGTCGTCAACTCGTCTCTAACGCCAAACCTCACTTTGACAGCCTGGCCGACAAACTTGACGCATTTGGTCGCCTCCGTCGACGGATCGTACGTGAGGAGTCTATTTTACCTCGGAACCGATTCCAAACTTCATCAGGTTTCAAACATCAACTGGGCATGGACGATGATGTCAGAGCAAGACGAACGCCTTTGGCCCGTGGCTGATGAGGCCGGTGGCGCGTTGACGGCGACGAACAACTTCGACACGAATGAAGTATGGCTTTGGTACCGCTCAAACGGCAGCTGGGCACAGCTTTACCACGGCACCGACGGCCTCTGGACGCAAGCCAGCGTAGTTCCCAGCTTCAACGCGACGAAGACGGCTGAGAATGATCCGAACGGGACATCGACAGCATCGAGCGCATCTGCCAAGCCGGCGGTCTTGTCTACTGGAGCCAAAGCTGGCATCGGAGTTGGAATCACTGTGGGAGTTATTGGCCTCGCAGGAGTCGTGGCTTTGTTTTGTGTGCGGAAAAGACGGCGGCAAATAGCCTTGGAAGAAGCACGCCTGAAGGAAATCGAGGCTGCTAACGGACACACCTCTCCCGGGAATAGCCTCCAAGGATCCGGCGGAGTGGGGCCGTACACGGAGTACGGGAGCCCAGAGGGTCCGATGGAGAAGCTCGGAACGCAGATATTGGAGGCAGATGCCACACAACCGCCGCAAGAATTAGCTGTGGGCGAAGTGTACGAGCTTGTCGGAGAGGGACACTGGAGAGAGATGGACGCGACGGGGCAGAACGGTGCGAGGAGGAGCATTGGGGGCTGGAGGGAGGCGCAGGAGGAAAGGTAGTAAAGCCGTGAGCCGCACCGAACGAAGTACGAATAACGACTGCAATGAACAAAGACTTTGATCAGTCGTTTCCCCCGGTGGTAAGGTGAATGAAGGTGAAACCTTGACGGAAAGACTCGTTCGATGTCAGGGTAGCACCGGCTCGCCCGTTACCACCAACGCTTCGCGTAGATTGATTGCGTCGATGGTGTTGCGTTCCTGAACCATGGCCCCTGGGGTTCCGCGGCTTTGGAGGCTGTTAGTTTCAGCTAACCCGCCCATCACGAAGTTGAATCCAGGGGCATGGGTCGAGAAAAAGGGGAAGTTCCCGCGCCTACCGAGCGCTAGAAAGATGTAGGGCTGGTCTGTTCCAGAAGCGTTGATCATGTTCTTCTGCCCAGAGGCCTGTGTTGATTTCCACATTGCGTGTACGGCGACAAGGCGACGCCGAGCTACGGCTGACGAAGCGGGCCATTTCTGACATTGGGGGCCTGTTGGTGTGGTGGACGGTGACCAGGGTGATAGTAAGGAGCTTTCCTGCAGCTGGCCAATGAAGAAACGTAGAAGGCAACTGTGTCATAGAAGCAGACATGGCATTCTCAAATAGTGACAGCCGGGCTGTGTCTCATGATGGTGTGGGAGGTCACCACCTGCGGGAGGAACTCGTGAACGAGCCGGATGATGTCCTGACTCTGCTCAGGGTCCCCAAGAATGTCGGCTCAGCCCAATCAGCAGTGGGTTCGCGGGCACCTCCTGGTCCATCATGGGTTGGGGCGATAGACGAGCGAAATGGAGGGTCGAGAAAACAGATGGAAAGCGGCAAGATGGGCGTGTGATGTGCGGACGAAGGAGCTTGTCTTCGGTTCAGACCGTCGGGCTCGTTGACAGCTGGGCCGGTCCTGGCGATCAGGCTGGAGCGGGAACCACGAGATCCTGGTCCGATCGGTGAAGACAGAACCCAACTGCGGAGTGTCTGGCAGCAAGCGGCGCGGACGAAGAGACTATCGGCAGGTCTCTCTCAAGGCCGGTAAAATGTTGGTTCTCTTCCTGCCGAAGTTGCGCTTGTTGGGTGAGGTGTAATAGTGCGTAGCTCCAAGCCGGCGAGGACAGACGTGGAATGCGACTTAATGATGGAAAGCTTCAGTTTAGAACAGGGAAACCGGGGTCGGGATCAAGATGAAGAGTCTATCCAGGGAGCATCCCCGGCAGTTGTCAGGATTCCTGAATTGGGTTTGAAGAGTGGAATTGGCCGAAGCGGCAGGTACCTTAACATGCCAACTTACTCGCAACATGTCGCTGGATTTCCAGCGTCTCTGGTGCTGTGCCAAAGCTGCCTTGGCGTGTGGAAGGGAGCGAGGAAAGTGGGCAGAGAGGAGGGGAAGGCGACGAGCGAGCGGGAGAAGCTGGTTGGTGTGGATGCGGAATTGCGTCAGTGTTTTTTTGGTGATGGGCCGGAGCAGAAGTTGACAGCGGGGGGGCTGGGCAAGGAGCTGTGAGTGGACGTGGAGGGGCAGGAGGGGGAGGGGAAGGCAGCAGCAGGCAGGTGGTCACTTCCTTAGCGTAAGACTAGAGGTGAGCAAGCGACAGTGGAGAGAGCCAGAAGGAAGGAAGGAGGGAGCTCCGGGCTGGCGTCCTCCCATGTGATGAGAAAGTGAGAGCGGGAAGAAAAAAAAAAGTTGGATACCACGACCTCACCTCACACAGCGAACGCGACCCCACTTTTACAATCGTCTTGGCTTCTTCCCGCTCTTTCCTTTCCACTTCCACAATTAGGACGGCAGGGCAGGACGGACCTGACCTGGACGCTGGACTCGACTCCCCTCCCCTCCCCGTCCCCCCCTCGCTGCCCCCCCTGTTTCATCGGCTTCCCAGTAATAGCAACAAGAGAATAAGGACTAAGGATCTAAATCAGGTCTTTGGCGCAGGTGAACCAGCTTCATGCGCCGGGCAGCACGCAAGACGAGCTCTTTTTCAGGGACACGAGGCTCCATTGTCCCAAACCTGGGGTGGCATTGAAGATGTAAGATGGAACGCTGATGGAAGCAGCCGGACAGGCTGAAGTTGACAACTCTACACTCCGTAGTAGAAATTCCATACCGTTACTTGGATATCCGTATGTGATATGCAGTATGCCGTATGCCGTATGCTGCATGCTCTTGTCGTCTGTCTGCCTGTGCTGTGTCATCACAACCGGGCAAACATACAACTTCCCTCGTCCCTTCAGAATCCTGAATTCGAGCCGCCAACAGCTGGGGGAAACTCGAGCTGGACCTCGGACTGGCCTTTCTTTCTATTTGCGCCCTGCCTGCTGCCGCAGCGTCTAGACCTGCAAGTCACAAGTCAGGACCCTGTCCATTGGGCAGCCGGGAGATCGGTGAGAGCAGCAGCGCCCATTTGCCTGTTGCGCAACGGACCTTCGTCGTCAGGGCCCAAGAGGCGAACAAGCCCTCAGCCTGCACCGCCGCCAGTGCCCAAGTGGATGCCTCGAATGCATCCAAGTGGATGATGAGGTGAACCGACGAGATTGCCTCAAGTCTTCTCTGCATCTTCTGTGCCTTTCCGCTGCCCTGCCTACCGCAGCCGTGGTGTCCGTCGTCCTCTCGGCTTCTCTCGCTCTGCCCGTCATCATCCACTGCAGCAGCAACCTCACTCTGCCTCTGCTGCTCCCAAGTGCAACCTTGCTTGACCTTCGTTGCTTTTGTCTGGCCCAACCCGGCACAGCCTGCATCATTGACTCCTAGTTCCAGATTGCTGGAGCCTTCTGCCGTCCGCCTGTCCTCGTTTTTGCTTCATCTGACTGGGCAGGCAGCCTTGTGTGCAGCAGATCCGCCCGTAGGGCTTCCTTCCCGTCCGACGAACCCAAAACCCAAACAACCACAGACCTGTCCGTACCTAGAATCTGTTGAATCACTCGTGAATCCATCTTGCCCCCTCGCCCCTCGGCACTCATCCAAAGAGCACAACGCTGCCCAAGCCCAAAACCAAAATCCGGGGCCTCAACACCACACCCTCGATCGGCTTTGCGACGACATCCCTACCGTCCCGCTACCCGCAGCAACATAGACAAAACGTCGGGAACACCCCTGCTCAGTGACAGCGGACAGCGGTTCACCGCGCGGCGCACGCCCACAGTTGGAAGAAGTGGACAGAACCTACGAGCCAGCATTCAGCAACCTAACAAGCCCGCAACCCAGGCCGGTGCATCGCGCAAACCCGGCCAGCCCCTCCCATTTCCATCCCACTGCCCTCTCTTCCTGTTCCCTTCCCGCTCCCGCCCACCTCACCACCACTCACTCACGCACTCTCTCCCCCAGTCCTGGTCCCAGTCCTGGTTCACGTCCACATCCACATCCACGGCCCCCTCCATCATCCATCCTCCACCCATCCTCCCCTCCTCCAGCCCAAGTCCCAAGTCCCCCACGAACGGACGGCACACGCAGCCTGCTTCTCCTGCCGGGCTATATCACCTGTCGGTTGCCTTTATTACATACCACCTACCTACATACGCACTTACATACATACCCAGCTTCTGCTGCTGTGGTATGACGACGTTGCTCCCACTCTGACTCTTCTCTTCCCTCTTCCTCTCACTCACTCTTCCTCTCTTCACCCCCTCTTCTCACTCTCAGCCGGCTAAGCTCTAGCTCGGCCCTCTGATTAAAGTCCCATCCTCCCTACCCTTCCGTCTTGCCGCTCACTCCTCAGCGCCGCGAGGGAAGTCTGGTTCTTTTCTAACCCATCTCCCGGGCCACTTCATTTGTTGCGCAAGATACCCGTGTCTGGTCACCTTAGTGTTGCCGACGCTCACGCTACCCTCTGCGCTACACGACCGCCAAACGGCTTACTACCCCGCCATTCATCCCACCTGTTCAGACAAACTCCTCCAACAAACAACCACAAACGCCTTTGCTGCAGCTTCCCGAAACGATAAACGCTTATCGTTTTTCTTTCTGCAAAAATGGCTTACCGGTCCAACGACTTCGAAGACCGTTTTTACGAGCCCCGCCGCGAGAGGGATTCGTCGAGCCGAGTCGCATTCAATGACGTCGAAGTCCGCGACAGGCCTCGTGAGCGCGAGGGTGGCCTCCGCTTCTTGCGTGAAGAGCGCGCTCCCGAGGCCGGCGCCATGGTTTTGAGCCGCCGCGAGGTTGAGTCGAGAGAGCTCTCGAGGCCTCGCCAGCGCACTCCGAGCCCTGTTTACCGCGAGCGTGTCATTCGTAGGGCTCGCAGCTCGTCTCCCCCGCACCATCACCACCACGACCAAGAGCTTGAGCGGTCAAGAGTTCGCATCTCTGAGCGCGAGCGGGAGGTCCGCAGCCCTTCTCGCGGCCCTCCTCCCGAGCTGATCCGCGCTCGTTACGTTGAGCGACAACGCTCGCCATCTCCCCCACCTCCGGCCAGAGAACGCAGCCGTGTCGGTGTGCGCATCGTGGAAAAGGAAAGAGAGCGGATCCCGTCCCCTTCGCCCTCGCCTCCACCTGCTCCTGCCCCTCCTCAGGTCATTCGTGGACCCACGATTGAAAGAGAAGTCATTACCCACTACCGCGATATTGACCATGGTAAGCACCAGGAAATATTCTTAAAAATTAGTATGGATCAAACATCTAACTTGGGCCAGGTGTCACTCGGGTCCCTAGCCCTCCCCCTCCTCCCCGCCCCGCACCTCGACCTATGACCCGGACCGAAGACCGGGAGCTGGACATCGACATCACGACCTCCCGCAACAGGACCGACATCGACATTCACCGATCAACAAGCCGCCACCGCTCGCCCAGCAGAGAGCGCCGGTCACCCGCCTTCAAGGACAGCAGAGACCTTGTCATGAGCACCGACCGCCTGCGTATTGATGACCGCCAGTACTTCGGCTCCCGCCGTAGGGCTCATTCGGCTGCTGCCCGCACCCCCGTCGAGGAGGAGGCTGAGTACATCACCTCCAAGATTGACTCCCGGGGCAAGATGGGCGAGGCCTGGGGTGGTGCCACGAAGGATTGGACCATCGTGGATGTTCCTCCCGGAACCGAGCGCGTGCAGATGGACGGCGCCGGCGGTGGCTCTGCCGAGGTGACCTGGCAGCGCTACAACGGAGTGAGGCGAGCCAACTTCATTCCTGAGCGCGATGGTGCCCGTACTCCCGCCCCGGCTCCGGCCCCCGCCTTGCCCTCACCCAGAGACTCTCGTGATCGTCTCAGTGTCCAGGTTTACGACCGCGAGACCGAGATTGACATCGAGAAGACCAAGGAGCGCCGTGCACCTCCCAAGAAGCGCAATGAGATGTGGACCGAGATCACCAAGGATCTCGTCATTCGGGACGCCATCATCGAGTTGGGCTACGACTTTGAGGAGACGGAATTTTTCTTCTACATTATGCAATACCTGAAATACGTAAGCTTTGTCTCCCACATAGTCCATGGCTGTCGCTAATCATCCACAGGACGACGTTTTGGAGCTGGTCAGGGTCTCGGACGAGATCCGCCAATCCCGCAAGCACCGTGTCCGCGAGATTGAGTACGAAAAGGAGTGGCGCGACGACTGGGACCGCCGCCACGGACATCACCACCACCACCGCCTGCCCAGCAAATATGACGATGAGCGGGTCTATGAGCGCGAGGTTGTTTACGACAGCGCAAGAGAACGTCCCAGACGTTGGTGATCGTGCAGCACATGATGATTTACGGATATATAAATGCAGTTACCCTGGTACATACCCATCCAAGGTGTGAGATCAAGGGGCGGCAAGGCGCTCTACAACGGATTCGGACTACAGAACATGCCATTTCGGTATGTGATGTACTGGCATTAGAGAACGGATCTGCCTCGGGGGGCTGTGTGTCTTCTTTTCTCATTTTACCCATTTACTGGCTTTTCTGCCCGGCGCATGTGTAACGATTTACGAATACTACATAGCGGCGGAGAATAGGGCGGAGTTAGATTGTATTAGGACCAATAACGATTTATGACACAATTGCTTGCTTGCCTGTTTGTGATCAAAATGTGACCCAACTGCTGGGTATCATGAGTTGTTGACGAAGATGACAAGAATACTTGCCAGTGTGCAAGTGTAACATTCGCGTACACTGCGTATGGCATATCTGATGACCAACTGCTTCCAGCCTGTGCCTCGAGGGTAACTCAACCTAGGCCGAGTCCACTGTCCGTTGCCTTGGGGCATGGTCTGACAAGAGCTGAAAGTTATGCTCATAACCAGTCCACTAGATCATGTCACAGATAGCTGTTGGCAGTCCAAGTTGCATCTTGCCATGGTTTAAGCCCAATAAATGTCCGATAGCATCACTTACAGATAAGTAGCCATTGAAAGAAAACACACATATTGCACGGCTCGAGCTTCCACGGTCTTTTCTTCGTAAAATATGGGGTTTTGAAAAAAAAGAAAAGAAAAAAAAATTGGTCTTGAGTAGTCGTGTAAGTGAGACCAGGACATAACTCCGCTCACGAACAAGTAGGAAACGGCGAGAAATGTCTGCGTCCACGGGTGATAAATCTAGGTTTCCTGGTCGACGAATATGCCTCAGCAAGTTTTCGCCGTGATTAGGACAGCGATACCAAAAGCGGTATATTATTCGCGAATGACTATAAAGTACTCCCCTGTAGGCGATCTTGACTTGGATTTAGAGAAGATGAAAAAGAAGTTCAACATGCGGCAATAACACGCAAAAGTCATAGCTGTCCCAGCCCCATGGAGAAGAGATAAGGACCGGGATCGAGGAATGGTCCTTCCCTCCTAGCTTCTTTTTTCTTTCCGTGTCTGCTCCTTCCACATTCATATCCCCTACTAGTGCCTGCTCGCGCCTTCCTTCCTTCCACCGGCCACAATCCTTCTTATCAAGCTCCCTGAGTCGTTGTCGTCAACCAAGCCTGATGAAGGGCCAAGTGGCCAAGAGACATAACGCTCTGCATCGTTAGTTTGAATTTGGTATGAAATTTGATATGATGGTTTCGTAGGGGTCTGCGGCTTCGAATCCCGCGCCTGAGCGTTTTACCTACTTTTTGTTCATGTTCTTAGTCTTTCACGTATTCTTCGCGGAGCTAGAAGAAATCTCACGCGCGCGATCATAAACCAGGGAATAAGACCAAATACGGATGTGGAGATTTTCATCATCTCCATCTCGGTTGTCAAAATATATCTTGCATTTCCCATAAAGAAACAGTACAACCTTTTTGTGATCTTCTTGTCATGAGTTGTTCTCATCCAGTTAAACAAGTAAACAGTAGTAACAATTGGTGGTTATACATCTTCCCCCCTAGGGTGTCGTCGCATCGGTGGGTATGAGCTCGAAGAAACAAAACGACTGACGAGAGAGACAGGTCCGGCACAGAGGTTTCCGCCGGCCATTGATACGTAAGGAACTCGTCAAACAAACGATGATAGCGGAACGCCGCTCGAGGAGCACAGCCATCGACCTATGACGGTCTCCGTAGGAATGTTTGCTCGACAGACCTCACTTGCGAGCACGACCGCGCTTAGGCTTGCCCTCGGCGGCAGCAGCAGGTGCAGCCGCAGCCTTCTTGCGGCCCTTAGGAGCGGCCTTCTTCGGCGCAGGCTTCTCTTCCTCCTCCGACTCCGACTCAGGGGTAGCCTCGGGTTCAGCCTCAGACTCCTCCTCGGACTCCTCAACCTTGGCCTTCTTCGTCGCCGCCCTCTTGGGAGCAGTCTTCTTCGCAACGGCGCCGCGCTTGGGAGCAGGCTTCTCCTCTTCTTCCTCGTACTCCTCCTTCACGGCGGACTTTCGAGCTCCACGCTTGGCGGCGGGCTTCTTCGGGGCCTCCTCCTCGTCGTCGGACTCCTCCTTGACAGCAGACTTCCGGGCGCCGCGCTTAGCCGGAGCTTTCTTGGGCTTCTCCTCTTCCTCCTCCTCTTCGGCGGCGGCGGCGGCCTTTCCGCGCTTGGCCGTGGCCTTCTTGGGCTTCTCCTCCTCGTCCTCGGGCTCGGCCTTGGCAGCGGCCTTCTTAGCACGTTTCTTGGGCTTCTCGTCTTCGTCCTCATCGGCGGCGCCGGCGGACTTGCGACCGCGCTTCTTGCCGTTGGTGGCGGCGGGGGCAGGGGCTTCGTCCTTGGCCTCGGAGCCCTCCTGTCAAGATGTAAGTAAGTGAGACTTCATCAGTGCGTGGCCGGGATGCCAGCATACCTCGCCGTCGTCCCATTCCTTGGGCTTCTTGCCGCGGATGCCGCGCTGGCCGGGCTTGTTCATCCAAGGGTCACCGTTGAAGTCCTCGGCAGAGATGTGGCCTTGCTTAATGGCATCACGGATCTTCTGCTGCAGGTCAGAGTGCTCGCTGGGGGGCCAGTCAGCTGTGTGTTCATCATCTGATGCCATCTCATGAAAAGAGTTATGACAGGACGCATGAACTTACCCCATCTCGTCGTAACCGTCAACTGCGTCAAAGTCGTATCCGCCACCCCTCTCGACAATATCGCGAAGGTGTGAGATCTGCTCGCCAGACACGCAGCCCCTGTGCGATGAGTTGTTAGACTAGATCCCGCGGCACCATACCATCTTGGACATGGCAAACAGATGGCGAGAAACGAAGCGCTCAAGGTAGAGTGATTCGTCGACTTACCAGTGCTTCCACCGCCAGGAACCATGGCCCATGATCTCAGTCCACGTGCCGAAGCGCAGCGAGCCCTTCATGCACTTTTGGGCCTCCTTCTTGCAGACGCCATCTTGACAGCCGGCGCGGTTGTTAGGCGACACCTCTGCATTGAAAAGTAAAATGATTAGCCGTTACTCCTCAGGCGTGATGCGCCGAAGAAGGGAACAGGGAAAAAAAGACAGCAGTCGGTGGTATATAGAAACAGAGCTTCTCCAGAGGTTGAGGCTCTCATGACGTAAGGTTCAGGTAGCTTGACGCGTCCGCTTCCGACGCGACCGCGGCGCCCGTCGCCAGCCAGGCGCCTGCCTTTCATCGCTGCGACGAAGGGAATAAAACAATGAACCTACCAACACGATAATCAGGCATCTTGAGTACTTTGGATTTTGCTCGTTCGGCAGATGGAAGAGGATGCTTTGGGTGATTTGAAAATAAAAGGGGGAGTTTGAGAGAGAAAATCAGGGTTGGGAAGAAAAAGAAACGAGGAGGGAAATGAAGGAGAGAAAGCTTGGGGAAGGCAAGCTGCAGCAGCGTCTGTCGGTCTGTCTACCCAGCGAGCGGTCGCAAATTTTAATAGAAAAGCTGGCAGGAAAGGGGGTCAGGCGTGTTCTCGTCGTTGGTTTAAGGTGCGAGCTCCAGCGTATGACTTTAGGCAGGCAGTGCCCCGGGCAAGCTTCCTGCTGCTGTTGCTCCAGCGGTTAAGGGGCCCCGGCGCAGCAGCCTAACGCTTGCTAGGCAGCCAGCGGGACACGAGAGGCACAGCGACCGGCCGACCGACACCCCGGATCAAGTATGCTCGACACGTGTTGTACGGTGGAAGGGAGGAATGCGAGCGAACCGTCTTATCTTTGAAACAAACAACAGACACGTCAGATGGTATTCTTGGCTCTTTCAACAGACAATGGTCGAGATCGCGCTAGAATCGTACCAGGTACGCATAGGTAAGTAAACAAAGGATACTTGACATTGCCCTCGTTTTGCGTCGAATATCATACATCTTTTGCATAAGCCAATAACACCAAATCTCGGTGGCCCCCTTCGTCCCGGCTCCCTTATCAAAGCCCATGTCTACCCTCAATCCCAATACATCATAAACATGCAATCTCCTCCAAAACTCCAAACTACAAGAATGGACACCAACCAATGTACATGGCCGCCAGGTTCCTGGGATCGACCGCCTGCTTGATCAACTCCTCCACTTGCCCCTCGACTCCCAGCGGAATAGGATCCGGACCCATCAGGCCCCTCACCTTCCGCTTGATACTGTCGACGACGAGCTGCGGCTGCATCCGCGGCGCGCCATCCGATCTGCGGCTTGTCTTTTTCTCCTTTTGCAGATCCAAGGTCGGGTCGTAGATGAACGACTCGAGAATCGTCATCAGCGTCTCTTCCTGTTGCCGCAGGATACCCAGCGTCAACTCGCTGCAGTGGCGGAAGGGTCCCTCGTATCCGTAAATGCCCATGGCAGCAACCATGTTGTGTGTCAGACGGAAAGGCACTCTCTCCGGTTGCGCGAACGTCAGTCCTTTATCGAACAAACAATTGAAGTCGACGTGGAAGATGCCGCCGTTGTCGCGCTCGAGAAGGACATTCTCGCCGTGGCGGTCGCCCAGACCGAGAATGGTGCCGACCATCGACATGACTGCGCAAGAGCGGGTGTACTTGAGCCGAGCCGAGAACCAAGTCGAGGGATGAGGGAAGCGCTGCACGAACCAGTACTGCAGCACTGGCGGGAACGTCCCCAACACGCCCTCGGTGAAGATCTTGATGTTGTTCGGCCCCGTCACAGCCTCGGACATCATCCGCTTGATTTGGTTATAGTCAGGATGGACGGACCGAGACTTGTACTGGTCCAAAAGGATCTCTCGAAGAGTCTTCAGCCCATCGACCCATTCGATGATACCGCACTCTTCGTTGAGAGGCACAACAGCATACGTCTTGATGTACAGTTGACGCCTGCTGGCCTCGGGATCACGTTTGAGTGACCGGTTGATCATCCCGTTGAACTCCATTAGACGCTGATCCGTTCGCAGGTCGTCCTTCGGTTTGATCATGAGCATGTAGTTCTTGCCATCCGTTCCGCGACATGTTAGCCGCCTCGGTTTAGCCAGCGATCCTAGAACCAGGACCTCATCTAGGAAGGAGTCGATGGTGATAACATCCTGAGAGAATGCCTTGTGCTTCTTGACATTATCCGTCAATGTCGGCAATGTAACTGCCAGGCAAGACTCAATGGGGACCACTAGGGGACAGGGCGTGCACTTGTGGTTGAAGTTGAGATCTCGCGTGATGCTTGCCACGGTCGTCCTGTTGCTCTGGAAGTCCCCGTTGTTGCAAGCCAGCAGAAGCTGCTCTGCGAGTTTCTCGCCCATTCTCAGTAGCTGCTTGAGGTCATAGCTGCTTCCTTCAACCTTCTTGGATATCCCCTTCAACGCCTGCAAAATGTGTTGGCCTCGCACTCTCCGCTCCGAGGCTTGTCTCGTGGTCATGATTCCGAATAAGACCCAGAGTGCTTGTCGAGGATGCGACTCCACAACTTTGATGACAATGCGTGTCAGGCGTTCAAACACAGCTTGGTTCTGATGGGCAATTCTCGCGACGACCTGGGGGAGGGCCGTGTAAAATATGTAGGCCGGAAGGCGAGCGATGTATTTGTCGAGGAAGGCATGAAGTAGATTGAGCTGCTCCGTCCGCCTCCTATGGAGCTCGCGGGACAACGAGACCTTGCCTTCGGGAGCCTTGTCCACTTGTGCTCCCAATTCGAGCCATAACGTCAAAATTCTCGGCAATGTCTGGTAAAGATATTTGGTGCCGTAGTTGAGTGACCGAAGATAGTTCTCAATTACCAGTCTGGCAACTTCACCTTGAACAAAGGCATCACTTTGCTCGTCTGGTTTCAGAGGCTTCTCGGTCTCCAGCAGCTTTTTGTAGTACCGTCCTAGGTAGTAATGACCCTTTTCCCACGATGAGTTTGTCTTGGGAGGCTGTTGATATTTAACGCGCAGAGCATTGTTGTTCGTTTGGCCTGCCGCATCCAACCACTTAGCAAGCATAAGCTGTGCTCTGGCCGTCAGAAGTCTCTGCTGCGAGTCGAGGCCCCGAACGGAAGAGGTGCTATTTGTTTGTGTCATGAAGTTGTTGGATTCGATGGCGCCCTGGAGAACCTGAATCGCCTTGCGTGTGTGACCGTCCTTCCAAAGGAGTCGGGCGTTCTCAATGACGGCGGCATTGTCATTTAGCTGAGAAGCATGGAGAACTGCATTAAATGATTGATGTGTAGAATTCGCCTTTCTAGCCAGACGCGCACTGGAGAGCCACAACGAAGAGATGTCTGAGTCGCAAAACTTGGGTCTGATTATTGTCAGAGGAGGCTCGTTGACGTGCATCGAGGGAACATACCGTGAGAGCTCCATGGCTGCTCTGCGAATTCCTAAGAGGTATTGTTTGTCATTGACATATGCACCCAAAACTTCCAATCGCCGGTTCAGCACTGTCAAAACGTCTTGGCGAGCATCATCATTCCCTGCTTGCACCCCGACAATGATTTCCAGATCGGTCAGTACGTGGCATCGAAGCCTCAGATCGTGGCAGGCTTGTAGAGACGATGTCGCGGAATAAGTCATCGCTGAGGCAATCTTTTCCCTCATACTCTGCAACATTTGAGAAATTGCGTCCCCTTCGGCGCCCTCTTGCTTCAGAGTATTAAAGATCTGGCCAACGCCAACGTTGAAGTCTTCCAAAGTGCTGCCATGAAAACGGCTCGTGTACTTGGATAGGGTGTCCCATCTGCGGGTCGCCCAGGCTGCCTCGACCGCATACGGAACAATCTTGTTTTCCATCGACGGTTCCGTATGCATACCTTCAACATAGTTGAGCAGAACATCTACACTTCTTAGCTTCATCTTCTTGAGAGCGTACCGCAAGATACTCACCATGTTGTCCAGATTGTTTCAGGCAGTTCAATAGGTCAACCTGTACGTCAATGTTGTTGGGCTCTTCTGCCAACTTGATCTCATACCACGTCTGAGCCGCCGTGTATCTGCCCGCTTTCTTGTGACTGAGGATTTGTTGGTTTATATCGAGAACGTGGAGGTGAGCCGAAATTCCCTCCAGCCCATCAGGCTCGTCAATCTGGGTGTATATTTCCTGCAATTGCTCGAGGAGCAGCGTTCTTTGCTGGGGGTCGCTCTTCTCGACCTCCATTTGTTGGGCGTGTTGCTCGAGGTGAAACAGAGCTCTTGGATATTCCCTGCAGTCCATAGCTCGTTGGGAAATCAACACCGGCGGAATTGTGTTCAGCATGTCATCCACCCTTGCTATGGACGGAAGGTCGCTGTCATTTTTGCGCCTAGCATTCTTTTCCTGCAGCCACCTGCTTGCATAATCAAGGACTCGGAAGACAGCCTGTGTTCTAGTTAGCAAAGTCGTCACATATGCTTGGGATGGGCTGCCCCGTTACCTCACAGTAAAGCTTCGTATCCTCCCTCTCTGCGTAAGAAGCATCTTCGGCAAGCTGGTGCTGGAGGATGCCAACTAGCTCGCCGATAATATTGTCACGATCTTTCCGCGTGCTTCTGTTGCCAATGATGACGTGGAGGACCAAGTATGGAAGCAAGAACTCTGCTACCGCGACATCCTTGACCCGGATAGTACGAGCCAGCGGTCCAAAAATGAGATCTGCGTGCCAATTCTGTCCTCTGCGCAAAAGATCCATGGTGAAGAAACGCATCCAATTTCCATACAGCTTTCCTGGGCGGAAGATGGGATACTCAACGGGCGCAGGCGTGGCAGGTTTCAAGATGTATTTGGAGGTCAAAAATGGGGTCAGAGTCTCCCGAATGCCTTCAGGTAGAGCGAGCCATTTTCTGTAGATCAGATCGCCGTCTCTCATTCCAGTGCTTCGGAAGGCACAGGCTGCCTTGATATCCACTTTGTCTAGGAGTTCTTGCATGGCAAAAGACAAGAAGCCCTGGAGCTTTGTGTCTGTCGTGGAAAGGAAGGCCTTGACCAGGATTTGCTCCATGATGAAGAGCACAAAGTCTGTCGTCTCGTCTGCGTTCTCAAAGTTGTTCAATAAGACCATGGACTTCTGCTCTCTGACAGCCTCAACTCTATTAGAGTCAAGGCACCCAACCAGACCGATGCATTGAGTACACAGGCTAGCGATTTCGGGCTGCACAGCGCTGTACTCCGATGCGCAATCGAGCAAGGCGCGGAGCAGCGTCGACAACACAGGGTCCGGCTGCTGACCAATCGCGGACGTCTGTAGGGAACCACTGTGCTGTTTGAGGTATGCGACAAGCTCTCTGAGAGCCTGAAGCACAACGCCCGAGTTCTCGTGTGCCACTCGGGCTGCAAAGATCGCAAATGCTGTCCTGCTTTCGATGGGTTGATCTTGGCGCACTTTTTGGAGCTGAGCTTCCAGTTCGGTCAGTTCAGGAATATGTGCTAATGATGGCAACTTCCAGATGTACATCTCGATTACTGCGCCGAAGTGCTTGAGAAGGGTGGAAATCAGGAGTTTGGCCTTGATGCGTGTGTTGTCGTCAAATACAGGCCAGTAATGATTGATAATGAAGAACGTCGTTTCCAATAAGACTTCAACGTCCTCTTCTTCAAGGTAGGTGAGAAGAACCGTCCAGCAGGAAAACGCCGCCTCTCTGAGCTCGTCCTGAGCGATGGCTGACAGAAGACAAGCAGCAATCTACAAAGATTAGTAAAGGCAACAAGTCTGATAGTTGCGTCAACTCACATGTGGCCGAGCAATGCGCACGTAAGATTGGCAAAGCTTGATCGCTTCCTCCAATGCTCGAATGCAACGTATTTGTTCCTCAGGAGGCGGGGATAGCCCAAGAAAATCATTGATGACGTCTGCCAGACGAGCCATGAGGCCGAGCATGTACGCCTGGAGGAAACGGCCAATGACATTGCCCTTTTTGGGCTTCTCCTTGTTCGCGGCCATAACCAAGTTGCACATTGTGGTAATGGCATCGATGACCTCAGAATAAATCAGTAAGAATGCGGAATTGCACAGGGTTACAACTCACACGGGCCTTGCGGGCCTCGTCTGCTTCAGCCGCAGCTTTGAGTAGCTCGAGGACAACCATAACAAGTTCGGCTTGTATCACATCAGCGAGCGTGGTATCAGCGAGAGTTGGCGCAAACTCGACAAGCCTCGCCATGGTGAATTGCGCCGCGTTCGGTACGTCTTGCACTAGAAGCAATCCGAGGACTGGACCGATATTGATAGAGTCCATCACCGGGAAGCCAATATCCTTTTCCCCGCGGGCCTCGGCAATCTTTTGAATCACATCTCTCTTCTTCTTCAGTACCAGCCATGGCAGAGCATGAGTTTGGATGAGGAGAAGAAACTCGTTCACAGAGATTTGCAAGATTTCGGCCAGCGACCGGCTTATTTGCGGCCGTGCGACCATATCTTTTACAGCGAAGTAAGCGAGATTTCTCCAGAAAGGCTCGAACAAGCGGCGTGGTGCTACATGCCGGGCAGAAGCTAAGTTGTTGATCTGGATACGTTAGTCAAGTTGACTCAAAGCTAGCACCAAGAACATACCTCATTGAAGGCACAGGAAGATACCAGACTGTTGCTGCTTCCGAGATATTCGAGTAACTGGTGCAATACTATGTTTAGTTCGTCCCCGGCGACAACTCTAAGTGATGTCAGTATCTCAGCCAAAAGCTGATGCTGTTGTCAGTGATGCCTACCGTCCCAGCTGGCTCCATGCCATCACCCCAGTCTCGTGAAAGATGACTGCATCCTTCTCCGATGCAGCTTTGAGAAGACCAAGCGCGTTCTTGCGATTTCGGTGTACGACACTGATGTCTATAGTGCTAGAGGCTGGTTTCTTCAAGAAGAGCGCCAAAGCCCGTCTGTCGAACAAAATTAGCCACGCAAGATGGTCAAGATAGGGAAGCATACCCTGAAGCGATGCGTATTTCTCTGATAGAGCTATGCAATCCTTGCAGACACCACTGCCCCAAAAGAGAAGTCTCGAGGTCAAACAGCTCAGCTTCATCTGTATGATTTATGATGCGTCTGAGGGCAATCATGGCCACTACTCTTGGCCTTCTGGAGTCCTTGAAGGAAGGGAGGCTGATGAGTTTTGTGAATATCGATTGGGCTTCTCTTTTCGTTTCTGTGTCAACAAGTTCGGGCCTCTTCGGTCCTTCCTCTTTATGATCGCATACGGCACAAAGGATCTTTCTGTCGTTTTCTGCGAATGAACTGCCAGTTTGAGCGACCGCGTCGGCAGCGCAGCAAGTGCGGGAGATCAGATCAATGGCTAGGCATTGGTTCTTGACATTGATACGTGGGTAGGCGTTTCTAAAGAGGTTAGCTAACCCCAAGGGAACTGGGGAAACACGACGCCTTACAAAAACTTGTGTTCCAGGTTGCCTAGATCGTTCACAACCCCCAGAACTTCGTCGATGCGTGCTGTCAGTTCCACGGGCTCATTGCCTTCATCAAGGACTTTCCGCCGCTTGGTCGCTGGCTCATCGTTTACTGTGACGCTTTCTGTGACGCTTTCTGTGGCGCTTTCTGCGATGCCAAGACGTTCAACCAGAGTTCGTAATTCAGAGTCAGTGAAGCAAGCTGGCAGGGTTGCGGCGTCTAGGTTTGAGGGTGCAATCGGTGCCGTCGCTTGTTTAAGAACACTAATAGAACGCTGCGCATGTCAGTGCCAGATCAGAGAGTGCAGAGCATCAACATACTGAGAAGTCACTGGGTTCCCCTAATACGGGTACTTCGATGCAGAGTAGCTCTAGTGGCCAAACAACCTGGGGTGCTGCCAGTCTTCCAATTTCTCGGTCTACAAGCGACGCTTGGGCGAGTCTCAGAAGTGCTTTACAGAGTGTTCTCCTCGCAGCTTGACTCGATTCATCTCGGCCTGCAATCTCATCCGGCCGTGCTGCGAGCTCGGCACACAGTAACGCCAGAGAAGTGTACGCTTTCTGCGGGAGCAAGGATTTCTTGCCTGTAGACAGCTCGTCTGGAAGCAGGCCAAGGGATACTTTGAGCAAATCAGCCTTTGCGCTTGGGGCAACGGGCTGCCATGTGTTTTGCACAGCACGTAGGGAAAGCAACGAGTCGAGCAACCATAGCCTCAGCTCGACAAACGGCGCTCGAGACAGAGGGTTCGAGTATCTAGCATTGGACGGGTGTGCGAGTGTTGATATTAGAGCTGCTGCTTGACGCACGGCCTGTGACGCGTGCGGGACAGCGTATGTAGTCTGCTGTACGAAGAGGATGCCAGGTTTTCCCAGGAGCAACTCGAGTGTACTGACAGGAGGAAGGCTCATTTCTATAGTCGCATCCTGTCCAGGGGCAATGGGTGCCGTCTCTTGTAAGCGAGACAGGAGACCTGTGACCATTAGTCATCATGGTGTGTTGACACATCCTGACGGGCAACTCACCATGGCTTGTTTCTCGCAGGTAGAGCAAAATAGACGACAGCAGCGCTCCCATTGACCCAACTCCACTCGTCACCAAGATGATGAACCGAAAGAAGTCCTCGATTGGAGCCGTGAGATCAAGGCAGCGAGCATGGCCAAGCAGCTTCAGGACCTTAGGAAAGACCCATACCCAAAGAGGCTCCTCCCCGCGGAACACAAACTGTTTCCCGTCCGTGGTATAGTTCATGACAATCGGCGTCTCCTCAATTGTGACTTTCAAGAAGTTGATCGCCTTCAATGCCTCGCTCCGTATAACCTTCTTGTCGGCAAAGGGGTCGTCGAGCTTGATTCCATCCAGGACGACGCGGGAATAGACGTATATGAGCATATGATTGTGCTCCGTTCGTTCGTCGGGCGTTCGCAGCAGCCCGGGGTTGTTCTTGACCCGCTCGATGACGGCGGACAAGCTTCTCAGCTCGGTATTCTCGTCGGATCGTGTGGACTTTGTCGAAGCAGGAAGGTTTTCGACGAGCTGGGCGGCTAACGTGGAGGGAGGCGGCGCATTGGCAACTGCGCCAGCAGGTTGGCCGTACAGCTGTTCTGCCGCCATGGTCTCGTCGGCATCGTCTCTTGGATCGGGGGAAACTTGGAGGCGAGAGACTGAGGGCGGCGAGGAAGGTTCCCGCTGGAGGAGCTCACGGCGCTTGCTGCGAAAAAAAAACGACCCAAACGTGAACTGCGACTTCGTCAAGCTCAAGGCAGCCCACCCCCGCCAGCGCGTCGAGCGTGGCGCACTGTACGCGGGATCACGTGCTCTAGTTTCCCCGTCCTCTTTATGTAAGCATGTATGGTCCGAGCTTCTGGGACTTCTCAACCCGGAAATATCTCCAATTCCAGATTGGTGGAGCGAATGTTGCGGTACGCCTCAGGTTGACCGTCCATAAGGTACTCACTCTCACCGGAGGGGTTTGAACGATGGCGTCAGCTTCGTTATGCCCGCATTCCCTGGGAACTTTGGTCTTTTCTCGTCCATGAGTTAATATGAATCTCGGTTGATTGATAATCCTGGAGCTCTATTGCAAAAGTTGCGAGTGATTGGCCTAGGTTGTCCCAATCACCTGATTCTTGCACGCGACTTCTTCGGAGACTCGTGCTGACGATATAATCTTTTTGCCAGACCTTCGTTTGACATCGGTTTCTAGTGTTTCCCATCCAATCCGCTCACTGATTCTACACAATGCTTGATCTCAAAGAGGCAATGCCAGAGGCCCTGTTGGTCCAGGATGCCCCAAGCCAAACGACGTCAACCATCGAGATGCAACCTCTGAAGCCTTCAAAGAGTAAACGCAGCCAAACACAAAAGTCTCTGGACCAGCATGACACCATCCATGCGCGCCCTACAACGGACACCGAGAACCCAACAGGCAACCCCTCCCGAAATGTCTCCAAGGCAAAGGGCGTCACCGTTATCATCACCCTCGCAGGCGTCAACTTCCTCAACACGATGGGGTCAGGCATCCTCATCGCCGCCCTCCCACGAATCGCCGCGGACGTGGGCCTCGCCGATGGTCTCTCGCTATGGCCAGCCGCGGTCTACTCCCTGGCAGCAGGCTGCCTCCTCCTCATCTTCGGCGCCGTCGCCGATGTCGTCGGCGCGAAACCGATGTGGCTGACGGGGAGCTTCCTCTATGCCATCTTTACGGTAGCCGTCGGCCTGGCCAGGACCGGTATCCAGCTCATCCTTTTCCGCACGGTGCTGGGAATCTCAATCTCAATGTGCCTCCCGACCGCCATGAGTTTCATCACGAGCACCTTTCCCAAGGGGAACTGGCGCAATGTCGCCTTCTCCATGAACGGCATCGGGTTCCCGTTGGGCTACGCGCTCGGTCTTGTTGTCGGTGGAATTGTCGCGGACACCATCGGATGGCGGTGGGGGTACTACATAATGGCCATGATCAACGTCTGCCTCTCAACCGCGGCAATCTGGTCCCTTCCGTCTGTGCATCGGCAGTCTGAGAAGACGTGGACTCGCCGACTCGCCGAGGACATTGACTGGATCGGGGCTGTCATTGTGAGCGTCGCGTTGGGTCTATTGCTGTATGTTCTGGCGATGACAACCTCGTCTTACACGAAACTCAGCGGCGCCTCCAACATTGCTCTTCTAGTCGTAGCTGTAGTTTCGTTGGTTGCTTTCCCAATTTGGATGGACTTCCAAGTCAAGAAGAATCGACCGGCGCTCATTCCGAATAGTTTGTGGCGAAATGCAGCCTTCACTTCCATCTGCGTAGGTCATCTTGTCTGATGGCACACTTGACCTTGCATCTAACACCGAACAGGTATCCATCTTTCTCAGTTGGGCCGCACTGAACTCGATTCAGTACTTCATCATGTTATTGTAAGTCAAACACAGTCTCCGAGCAACGCCCCCAATACTAAAACGCCGTTCCAGTTTCCAAGAAGTTCAAAACGTATCCGCTCTCCAAAGCTCCCTCCGCTTCCTCCCACACATCATCACAGGCACACTGGTGAACATGGCATGCGCGTACCTCGTCTCCAGAGTCAGGGTCCAATCCCTAGCTGGCGTCTCCGCCCTCATCACCATCGCCGCGCCCCTCGCGATGGCCACGGTCAAAATCGACGGCTACTACTGGTACGCGCCCTTCTGGGCCCTTGCCCTATCGCCAGTCAGCGCAGACGGTACCCCCCCTCCCTTTCGCTCTTTAGAGTTAATCGCAAGACTGACACAACTCGCAACAACAGCCCTCTTCACTGTCTCGAACCTCATCATCTCCGACGCCTTCCCGGCAGACCTCCAATCCCTCGCCGGCGGCGTCTTCGCCGAGGTCGGCCAGATTGGCAACGCGGTGGGCCTGGCCGTGACGGCGGCCATCGCGTCCTCCGTGACGGAGCACTCGACCGCCGCCGATGGCAGAGAGGCGCGAATGGCGGGCTACCGCGCCGGGTTCTGGACCATCTTCACGGCGACGGTGGCCGTCGTCGTCATTGCGTTCTGGGGGCTGAGGAAGGGGGGCACGGTTGGGAAGAAGGACGACTAAAGCGCTTGAGGAGTGGGGGGTGAAGGTGGTAGTGGTGTTGGTGCTAAGGCTGAGACTGCATATCGTCTTAGCTCTTAGTTAGCAGCCTGAAGTTAGCGGTTTCTATTTGCTTGAGCCGCCGCTGCCGCCTTGTTTAGTGTCGTGCTGTCTGGGAGGGCTGGGACTCAAGGCGCGATCCTGATTGTCACTAGCAAATCGAGATGTCGAGATGGGAACCGAGTACGTTCCGCCCGTTGCAACGAAGTCAACAATCCGTTTTCCATGCTGCCGGGCTTTTGAGGTTGAGAGAGATGTATTCAATTCTTAGCACTTTCAAAGCCCTGCATTCTTGTTACACCATGATTGTCATGAGTTCTACCGAAAACCAATGCCATGAGTTCCGGTGGGTTATGATTGAATCTCGGTGTGGAGCTTTCACCCGTTCTCGAAGCCAAGCTTGACCACCAACCTCTCATCTTTCGCATGCATGACAACTGCTTATGCGGCACCGTTGTGGTGGCCGTTGGGGAGCAGAACGGCGCTCACAAAATCAGACCAAACCTCGGGGTGCTCGACGGGCTCCTTGCCATCGAGAGTGGCATTGTACCAATCCCAGCAATCGATGCCGCCCATGTCCGGGAATTTCTTCGCGATCGCCTCGACACCCGCTTTGATGGTCCGTCCGTCGATCCAGCCACCGGCAGCTTCATCCGGGTCGGGGTTGCCCACCAAGTTCAGCACGAGCTTGTTCGGCGGGAAGCCGGCGGCCACGTAGCTGCTGAACTCATCCACATCCAGCGTTCCCCAGTTGTTATACAGCTGCACATTGAACCACGATATAGTGTCGTGCATACCATTTTCTCGGAACAATGTCTGATAATCGACCCCGGACAGCCCCCCCCGGGCTGAGCAGTTCGCCGCCGCCAGGAGCCATGGTGATGAGCAAATGCGGAAAGTCAGCCTTGAGCTTCTTGATCACCTGCGTCACTCCCTCGTTGCCGATGTCCTGCACGCCGATGGGATTGTGGGGCTCGACGTTGAGGTCAACGCCGTCGAGCTTCTTGGCCGCGATCATGTCCTTGATGAGTCTGTAGCCCTTGTCGAACTCGGCATCGCCGCCGCCGAGACCGGTCGCTTCCCAGATCCCGCCGCCTCCCAGCAGCCCAAAGACGAGAATGCCCTTCTGCTGCAGCTCGGCGGCTTCTTCCCACACTCTGACGTTATCGCCTTGGTCGTAGATCTCGTCGTTGAGGTAGATCTTGTGGTTTCCGGCGCCGCCGTCCTTGGTGTAATTCAGATGGAAAGCGGATATGATGATGTGCGAAGTGTGTCGGCTAGGCTCGCCGAGCGGGAGCATTGACAGCCATCGTTTTGGATCGCTATCGTACGTGTGGGACTGCCGGTAGTAACCAAGACGGCGGGCCTGTATGGCTGTTGTCCTGGGTGTTGAGAACTGAATGGAAGAATATCAGGGTGAGAAGCAGTTCGGAGTGAATGAAAAGCAGGAAGAGATGATCATTGTACTTAATGTTGGAGGAAGTTTCATCGCCGTCTTATAGTTCCGTCGTACTCTCCATGCAATCGCTGCCTTTTGGTTGGCAATCACATTCTTCATCAGTTTTGGGGAGCTGATCATGAGTGGTAAGAGCTTTGCTGAGCTCATGTCATAGACATCAACCATACCCAGCAGCAGCGGTGAGACTTACGATCTGAGATACAACAGCCAACCAAGCCGGACCAAGGTTCCATGCTTCACAAGAGTTGCAAGCTGAAGTGAAGCTGAAAGTATAGGCTGAGACAGAAGATGTGAGCCGAAGCTAATCAGAGTCGTTCATAGCCTCCTTGCAGACACTAGGACCGTCAATATGCACCGCAGGCTTCTCTCAGCTGAATCTCTCAGCTTGACACTTCGACGCCACGATGTTCAATTCCTCCCAGCATACCGACGGGGTGTCCGTCGTGGAAGCGTCATGACGCTTGTAAATCACACACACGGCTGATGAAGAGCTGAACAGATTTTAACCAGAAATAGGTTTGAGCCGTATCTGGCGCTTAAAGAAATACGAGCAGCCCTATCAGCGATGTGAACAATATCTTCACGACAACGTCGTGTCTCAAGCGTTGGTGAGAAGGTTTCCAGTGTTCAGCTGTCACCATGTTGCGCGCGGGGAAGACACACGATAGAGATAAAAGGACGGTGATGCGGCGTCGGAATAAGCTGAGTCTCCCATTCATAACCCATTTCAAGACATCACAAGCTCCATATCCAATCACACCAGAATGGCAGAAATTGCTTTCCCTCAGCAGACTGTCCCGGCGATCCATGCTGATATTGTACCTCAAGATACCAATGGCAACGACACCGCTGATCTCTCGACTTCATCACCCGACATCTCGCACGATACAATGGCCGACACCGAGGCCCTCGACCTCGGTGGACGCCTGCTATCAGAAGACGAGATCAAGGAGATGGTTGTGCTCAACACCGCCATTCGGTGTTCCGCACATTTGCAACCCGGGTTGTTTTCTTGGGGCCTAGAGGTACAGACAGCTGTATTGCTATCATACGTATCCAACATTCGCTCACCAAAACAGGTCGAAGTTCCTGGCTTGCGAAAGAAGCTCAAGCTCGAGGTTGACGGCAGACTTTTCTTCATGTGGTGGCAACGTCAATTCCTTCGGTGAGAAGTCTACAATAGATTGATAGCGAACCTCGCTGACCACCTCTTCAGCGGAACGTTCTTTTATTACAAAGACCGCCCACAGGTTGGCGTCAGACTCGTCGGTAAGATCACGAAGCCAACCAAGCTCGTATGTTAGAAGCCGGAGCACCCCCGCAGTCATGAACCAAGTCGGACTCACGGAATGATCCAGAGCCCTCTCACCGTCGAGTACACACAGCTCGGCCGAACCGTCGGACGCTTCGTCACACAGGGTCACGCCTGGGCAGGCGAACTGAAAGACACGACCGCGTACGGCAACGCTACCGACATTGACGCCTTCCAAGACGGCGCCAACGTCTGGGACACGTGGGCTACTTCCCAAGACGGCAGCGGCCACTCCCAAAACACGGGCACGGTGTTCCTCAACACGAACGTCGAAGACGTGGACCAGAAAGTGGTTGTCGACCTGAAGCGCCTGAACATCGCGCAGGGCCAGCACACCGGCGTCACCGCGTACGCCGAGCTCCCCGACAAGCACCACAGGTTCCCCATCACGCTGAACAAGGACGGCGACGACAGCGCCGACCTCCAGGGCGGCGGGCTCTCCTCGTACTTCCCGCCCCCGCCCACTGACACCGGCATACTAGTCGGCAACTGGTTCTCCGGCGCTGTGACCTCGACGGGCTTCCGCAAAGTGGTCAGGTTTCAAGACTCAGACGGCGGCCAGCCCCGGCCGCCGATATTCCGCCATCCGCCCATCGTGTGCGTCTGGCTGTCCGGGTTCGTGCACCGCACCATCGACAACAACTTCAACCTGCGCGTCCGCCTGGGCCAGGTGACGAACACAACCTTCGAGATCATCATCTCCTCCTACGGACATTCCCGGCTGGCGTGGGCCTCTGGCTCCTTCATCGCCATCGACAAGACACGAAGCCCCGGGGTGCGTGTCGGGACTATCTCGGCCAACGCGATCGACGGCGGCAACTGGAAGACGAAATCCCAGACGCAGGATGTGGGTATCGGGTTCGGCACCGTCATCGCCGGGTTCACGGGGCTGGACGCCAGCAACAAGAACGGGTTGAAGGTGAACATCGACGTCGACCAGCAGGCGTCGGACTCTTTCAAGTGGACGGCCGAGTCATGGGGCGAGAGCACCATGAATGCTTTCGAGGCCATGTATATCTGCTACTAGAGCATGTTCAAGAGGTGCTATCACAAATTTTGGGCCTGCCATCACTTGTCAACGCTATCTCCAGCCACAGCTGTGCCTATGAGCGTAGTATAAACAGGCTCAAGCTGCGTTTCGACCACATGGGCCAGATGACGCACTTTGCTCGGGACTAGCAGCCGCTCGTTTCAGTCTGATCTCTATCCAGAGTCAGGGTTCACCTTTCCGCAAGCCGCAGATATTCGGACGAAAAAAAAAAAAAAAAAAAAAAAAAAAG
>JABGMY010001338.1:0-44084 GCA_014705525.1 Colletotrichum sp. HC292
TTGTTGATGAGTTGGAGGCAGGCCTAGGGCAGCCTGAATTCGAACCCATTCAGCCAAATGGCTTTCCTGACTTGCAGAGAGCCTTTGCAGATTAGAAAAGGCTATATCCCTTGCCTGATGACCTTTCATACGATTTTTCAGCGTTGATCGTGGTATACCCCATTCAAATGCAGCCTTTTTTACGCTGGTACCGCGTGCGATAGCTTCAGGAGCCTGGTTAATATCATCTTCGGTATATTGAGACATCTTGATTAAAAGAAGATATCTACGAAAGATGAGGGCGATTGGAGTAAAATTGGTGAAGTTGTGGAAGATTGAAGTTGGTGGTCATCATGGCGGTGAGGCATTTTGGGGTGGCCAAATGTGGGTGTGAGACGTTAGTGGCCACCCCGGTCGTCACGCTCAACGCTCTCTATATCGCTATATCATGCGGCATTCTATACCTTCTCATCGCAACTTTTACCTTTGTCTTCAAAGAGCACTACGGGTTCGATGAAGCCTCTAGTGGTCTTTCCTTCTTGCCTGCAGGCATTGGGATGGTCATTGGCGTAGTCGGTTTCGGGCAGCTGACCGACTTGATTGTGAAGCGAACGAGAGCAAAAGGCTTGGCACACAAGCCTGAAGACCGACTCAAACCAGTTATGACCGTACCTTGCGGACTAGCGATGCCTTTCGGTTTGTTTCTGTACGGATGGACGGTGCAAAATGAGGTCCATTGGATTGTCCCAATGCTGGGCGTTCTGGTAATGTGCGTGGGATTGATGGGCACTATGGTAAGCCTGAAGAGATGATGTTCGCCAGAAACCTGCTTACAATATTACAGACCTGTATTCAGAACTATCTGATCGACGCCTATCCGCAGTACGCTGCTTCGGTGACAGCAGCGCTGGCGATTTTGAGGTCACTTCTGGTTGCACTTTTGCCACTCTCTGGCTTGTAAACGTATGCGGCTTTGGGTCTAGGCTGGGGAAACAGCTTGTTGGGATTCATAGCGCTGACTCTTGTTCCAATTCTGGCCGCATTCTATGTATTTGGGGAGCGTATTCGTGGCAGATTCAACCCCAAGCTCTGACCCATCCTCACTTCCTATCCATCAATTCTCCTTAGGCAATCAGGGGCTTTGGGTACTGGGAGCTCAGTGTGGGAAGAGTGACGGGTCAACATTCCTTTGTTTTCTATGCCCGATGTCCACAGGTCAAAAGTTTGTTCTCCATTGAAGTTTAAATTATCTATATAATACATACATGCGTTTCATATCCAGGTCTTGTAAAGGCGAACTTTCGCCCTCTGAATTCATCTCTCAAGCTCTACGTCTTCTGGCCACAAGAGCCACGGCTGCCACATCGGTCCCAGATGGCTACCGATAGAATGAAGGAGATACGATCCAGCGTTCCCAATCTGCCAAAATGTTTGCCCGAAATGCAGAAAGATTGCATAACGTGCCAACACAATCAATGCCTCTGGGGCCTGTCGTTCTAACAAGTGAACGTATCGGTCTGGAAGCATGATCGACCAAGTGAACATCATCCGCCGACCATAATCAACCCGGGCTGGGTCTTTCAGGTCATCAAGACCGGTATCCACAAGGCGAAGGGCCATCTCGCACGCAGACTTGTCCTCTTCTTCCAAGTTAGGAGAGTTGACTATGATAGACTGCAGGGCCTGGTTTGGCTGTACGGTCTTGTCGTACATGTCTGCAGCGAGACCCCTGGTCATCAATGGCCCAAGTTCAGTCTCCAAAAGAGAGACACCCAGTCTTGTTGGGCGGCAACGGCTTTGACCCCGCCATGAATCCTGACGCCTTGAGCGAAGCGATTGAGGAAGCTGGGGAAGTCCAAGCCGTCGTCACGAAGAACGTCCGCCAATATGTGACGGCCGAGGACAGAGGAAAACAGTAACCGGGCCATAGACTTTTCTCGACTATCCTCGTCGTGTGTCGCATTGAACAGTTCGATGGCTCTGGTCTGCAACCTGAATGCCTGATCGAGGTAGCGCGCAGACTGTTCAGGCCGGGTGATAGAAAGATGGCGTGCAGACATGGCCAGAACGCCATGCATCAGGAAAGGAGCCTCCTGGGCAATTTTCAGAACTAGCTCGGTTGCCGGTCTTCCAAGGCTATCGTCAAACTCGGGGACGTAGCCATCGAAGCTGAAGTGGAGAAGTAGTTCCATGTGAAGCATGTTCACAGCGTCGGGGTCTCCGACTGCCTGGGCGCATGTTGAGCTGCCGCTTGGTGATGCCCCAGCAGAACGATGGTCAGGTCCCGGGGTCGAATCCTGGCTCTTGATTGGCGCGTCAGTTACACGTATTTCCACGGCCGGGTGAGACCGACTTACCCTTGTGTACGGCTCGTTGGAAAAGGAGCAGAGGCGGTCAGCCTTGATACAGTTGAAGCATGCGGGCCGTTGCTCATCACACTGCACGGCCAAAGGATGTCAGATAATTACCGTTCAAAAAAGCAGGAAAAAAACCCGGTGTTGGGCTCAGGGGCAGACTTACCCGCATATGCCGTCGCTTACACTCAGTGCAGTCCTTTCTGCTTTTTTTATGCTGACGACGCAGCATCCTATCCAGATAGTTGGATATGTTGTTGTCAGCGTGGTTTCTCTGGGTCTACTGTTCGTCTGTTGTCCCTGAGTATGCTTCTGGTCCTCGGGTGTGAAAAGCCGGTCACGTAAGTCTCCACGGATCGCGAGGAAAAGATCACGCCAAATATGTCGGCGCCCGCCAAGATGATTTAACTCCGTTCTGTAGCTGACATCCATGCCGGTTCGCAAAGCGCAGGGTCCATCTGTTGAGCTTGTTAGTCAAGTAGATATACGCTTTCATAGACATGGCATCCTTGAGATGGCATGAAGTACGCGTATCTCCACAATAAAGGCATTTACGTGTATCGCGGCCCCACTGTCAATACCGATCCGCATTTGTAGGGCCGAGAAGAAGCTTTTGTAGCATGGATGGCAGTGGCCCATCAACTTCCTCACGTCGAAAGAATTGGGTGATCGCCCCGAATTAATGCAATTATGATCCCTGCCTTATCGGAAGCTGTAGTGGTCTGCAGGGCACACGATCTACCGTCGTGCTTGATTATCCCGACAAATGCATCGATTTTGGTGGCAGATGCTAACTGATTGTGGCAACCGGTAGCCTAGTAAACCACAGCTCGAATACGGGAGGCACCATACGCGTTCTGTGACTGACGCTTTCAGGCGCCTAAATCCACCATAATGCTATTTTAAACTTGAGGCTGAGTTAGCTATCGCAGAAAGGAGTGCATTCGAGTCCACCATTGATCATTGAAGCTGGTCGTGTCTGACCATTGTCTGCGGTATATAGTAGTGTATGTAATAACTATTCTCATTGAAGACGACTCCTCATGTAAGAAAACCTAAGACGCAACATCTCCAGCTTCTCGGGTCAGAAACCAGACACAACCTTTCATACCTCATCCACACGATCCGGATCCGACTGAACTACTATGGCATCAACGCTTCACCGACGCGACAGCCAGGTCATGGCATCGCTCTATCTATACGACCCTTCGATGGCTGCAGCCTGCGTTTTCATCGTTCTATTTTCTTTCACCCTCGCCGCGCATACGATCTTATGTTACAAGAAAGGAACTCGTTACTTCGTCCCATTCATAGTCGGCATCGTCTGCGAAATCCTGGGTTATGTAGCCCGTGCTATATCGGCAGCTCAAACACCCAACTGGCAGGTTATGCCTTACGCGCTGCAGTCCCTGATGCTACTCATCGCCCCCTCACTATTGGCAGCATCTATCTATGGCATGCTTGGCCGGCTGATCATCTTAGCAAATGGACGCGACTACAGTCCCGTCAGGCCTGAGATTCTTACAAAGGTGTTCATCACAAGCGATATTTTGTCCTTTTTAGCACAAAGTGGAGGTGGAGGCATTCTAACCAATGCCAAGTCGCCGAGCAAGATTCAACTGGGCGAAAATGTCATCATCGTTGACCTCTTCATTCAGCTCATTGGCTTCGCTCTTTTCATTGCCGTCACGGGTATCTTTCACCAACGTATTTCTCAAGAATCTAGAATCCGAGGGCATCGTCTGAGACACGCCGTCTCTTGGGACAAGTTTCTGTGGATCTTGTATGGCATCAGCGTACTCTTCCTTGTTCGTTCGCTGTTTCGTGTTATTGAGTACATTCAAGGTTATGATGGATAGTGAGTCTCTTCTCCCTCAAACTTGACATTCTCGGTTACTGATTATGTATCTCAGTCTGCAAACAACCGAGGTGTTTCTCTATATATTTGATGCTACTCTCATCTTTCTGGTCACGTTCATTCTGGCTGCGTTTCACCCCAGCAAGGTGATGACCGTGGACGACGACGGCAACATTGTCTCCCCAAATGGGTCACATGAACTGAGAAGCTTTGTGTCTTTGGGAACCTACAGCGTCCAAGACCTAAGCGTCAGCTTGGCCCCGAAGGACAATACCAGAGGAGGTTATGGGCACTGAGTCGCAATTTCTGAGACATGGTTCTCCTGTTCTTGAGGATAAGGTATCTTGGCAGGTGATTGGAAACGATTGGGGGGTTGTTTTGTTCTTTCTATACCCCAGTTATGAGTTTTGCTATCCAGGCGGATGGGGCCGGCGACAATAGGGAAGGACGACACCAGGAAAGGACGACACCAGGGAAGGACGACACCAGGGAAGGACGACAACAGAGATGGCAACAATTATAGCAAGGACTAAAAGGACAATGGCGGGGGATAACAACATTGAATTACGTACACAACCCGGATGGAAAGGCTACGGTTTGCTTCTATTGTACATCCATAATGGGGTTTATATACTTTGAGCCCAAAGTTTCATTACTATTCATAGACTCGCTCACTTCATAAGCTCTGTTATGCGAGCTAGTACTTCCTAACTGGTAGGAGAATTTGGCGAAGCATCACGTCAACCCAATCATACCGTTCTGTGATCGCTATCGTTCTTGGCGCAGTTATGCTTGCTCAAGGTATGGCAATGAAGCCCATATCCGTCCACGAACTGCCGTCAAAGTGGACATGCTTCAATTTGCGCCCGGATTGGAAAAATCAATGGCTCAAGTCATGTGCCGCCTCCAACGGGACCTCGGGGATCGTAGATGATGCAGCTGTGACGCACGCGAGGTGTGTTGGGCTATCAGCTCCGTCAAATACCGGATCCGTCTCTGGGCCTTTCCACCCCTCAGAGTCGTTCTCATACACGTATGAGATTTTTCCAGTCTTTGAATCCTGATACGAGATCCATGTGTTGACGGCCGTTGACTTCTGCCCGCCTACGTCGCCCCTCGCGACTGCGAAGGCAGCCATTGTAAAGTTCGAGTCGACCGTCACGGGGATCTCACCCGAAGAGGTGAGAGACTGGCCGCCCGAGGATCGGTCAAAGTTCTTGAGGCGTCCGGTGGTATCGCGGTAGATGATACGCGCACTAGATGTGTCGGTTTGCTCGCCGGCGGAGTGGGTTGATTCTCGGGGTAGAATGGCCAGCGCCGAGCCGGGGGAAGCCGTGATGCCGACTCTTTTGGGCTCTTGAAACCCCGGTGACTTGGAGTTAAAAAAGACTTCCATAACGTCCCCGTTGGAAGCTTGAAGAATGGTTGAGGGCCAGTAAGCGGCCATCTGGGTGCCAGTGTTGCCAACTGTCCACCCTCCCTGGTTAACGCTGTCGCTAAGGCCTCCGCGTGTGAACCCCTCTCGCCAGTTCACGCCCAAAATCTTTTCTCCTGATCCAATGTAAAATAGCTCGGCTTGGGGGATGACCGGAAGTGGCTTCGTTGGTTAGCGCTTATAATTCGGGGTGACGTGAGGAGGCACATACTTCATCTGGCTTCGTCCAGAACTGATTAGCCCCAAAGGGCGAGCCGACCCTGGGCGCTGCGTCGACCTGCAATGGTGCAGTCCAGTTTTGGTAGATGCTCATGTACTGCAACCGTCTCAACGCTGAGTCCGGTCCCTGGAACCAGACTTGCAGGGTTATGTCAGTCCCAAAACGATAACCAACAGCCGCAAGCCCTGAGTTCGGTACTATCTTGGTTGCGCTTGTTGATGGCGTGGTGCCGATGGAACCCGGAACACTCGGTGGCGGCTCTTCGTTCTGTTTGGATGTGATCTTCCAACCTGCTATACCGCCTACAACACCTGCGAGAACGAATGTCGCTACTCCGCCGAGTACGATGAGCAGCCAAGACCTTCTGCCCTTGCCTTTTCTTGAGCTGCGTTTCCTCCTTCGTTCTGGTAGTATGTGCCCGTGTACCCGTTATTGTGTCCCATCGCCTCGTACCCATGGCCCGCCAGTATCTTCTGCTCTTGAGATGTATCGTGACTTGGTGCCGAACCGTTCTGTGATGGTGATGTCCAGTGATGTGCTTCGAGGGTCACTGGAGTAGTGTCGTAGTGTGATGTGACCTCAAGTCCAGGTTGGGCAGAGTGTCGTGGTTGATCCATGGCAAAGCCTAAAGACTTTAGGACGGGTGGGAATGCGCAAGAGACCAGAATCCGATGGACCGTATGTGAAATCGACGAACTTGAAATCAGAAATTCACTTTTCGAGCCCCTGGTGGGAGAGAGACGAAGGGGTCTCCATAAGTATCGGCTGGATCTCTCCGGCTCCCACTCGCTACCTTATGGAGCACACCGTCTGGCTTGTTTGATGAATGGTCGAGCAAGGAGACATCGCATGTCTTGGCAATGCATGAAGATCCTTTTTACTCTTGCAAAACGATCAAATCCCTACAAATTCCGCCGACACGGCAACGACGACAGGGTGTGAACAACCCTTCTGGCTGCTCAAGATCAAGGAAATTAGCAACTGTGCCGCAGGAACACGGTATTTAGGAACGTGGGGTCCAGAAAGCCCTTGTAACGGGCGCTAGATCAGGCTTGGTGTATCCATAGTTTAATTAAAGCTTGTCTGCATCCACCAGTGGTAACCCTCGGCGCTAATGATGTTGACGCCAGTGGATTGGTAAAGGTGAGGTTATGGTAAGGCTCCCGGGGTGTGAGACACGTCCATTGATACATGATCACTCAGGGGGCAACAGTGGCACTTGGCCTTCGAGAATGTACAAAAACGTTCAAAGCAAAGAGAAGGCTGAATTCAGGAGACGCAGCCGCCATAAACCCAGGCTGGGTGTGCACTACCGAATGACACGTTGAGAAACCAAAAGTCCCTTTTCTCTGGTTTGCCTGCTGTCTGTCAGCATTTAGGTGTGATGGCACCAGTGAAGAACCCCTGCACTGCCCAATTGCAGGCAGCAAATCGGCAACCTGGCGCACAGGGGATCTTCAGCTCTATCCTTGGCGCGCAAATAAGCGGCCGCCCGGCTACCTTTCTGCCTGTTCTGTCGGTGCCTGGGTTTTCCCCGTCCATCCTGGTATTTTCAAGTTCCGGTTTCTCGGTAGAGTTTTACTGTCCGGGCGGAGAGTTACATCGACGACTTGGAAAACAGAGACAACAGAGATGACGGAGACGTGAAGAATGATAAGAAACATGAGAACTCTATTTGTTTAGCGGCGCGCTCTCAGTACAGTGTCTCTCTATAGCGCAGTAAACGCGAGCACACGCATACGAAGAAACATGGTCCGCCAAGGCAGACTTGCAGGCAGCAGGCGTAGCCCCTCAGCATCCTTGGCCTATCCTCACGTTAGCCACGGTGAATAGTGGTCACATGGAGAGGCATAAGCCTACTGACGGCACTAGACAGGAATGATCCGCGTCTCTATCGCCACCAGAGCTAGACATTTTTGATGTTATTTGAACTGCAGTGGTTCCGCGATTTGAAAAGACTCATGTGAATGTTCTTCCGACGTTTGCACCATCTCGCACCGTTTGCAGTGTTTTTGGCATCATGATTCTCTGCAGCCTCTGTCATTCCCTTCCATTGCAAGACCTGCCCCCCTTTCCTGACGACAAGACCACGAGAACTCTAAGTGGGAAACAGAGATTCCAGCACATCATCTTGGACGAACATGAGAAAGAGAAACCCATTCCGTGTCTGGGCGTTCCATACCATCCCGATCTTGCTTCGCTCCGTCAAGCAGCAATCAATGGATGCGTTCTATGTCAAGCAATAGAGAAGGAAGTGGATGCGCTGCTGGAGGAGATTAAAACACTAGAATATCCAAACCTGGGGGCATCCAAGTGGCTTCCTGACTGGAACATGTGGTTGACTCAACGTGGCGAATCTGGCGGCGATGGATTCTGGGTTGTTTGCAGCAGCGTTGAAGACAAGGGGCGCCGTTGCTTGATGCCCGTGGCATCGATCGGCTTTGCTTCTGATGAAGGTGATTCCCAGGACGCTCTGGTTGCATCTCATGACTGACAGAAACAATTGATAGGTGATCCTCGCTCTATCGGGTCTAGCGATCGCGTTTTGACAGAGGTTCCGAACCAAACTACATTGAATCTCATTCTCAAGTGGCTCAAAGCCTGTGACGAGCATCCGCACTGCAAAGCCCTGCGGGCTCCAATGCCAACTCGCCTGTTGGACGTCGGCACATCAGACTCTGTGTCAATCATCAAACTCGTTCAGCCGAACCCTGACGTTTGTGACCGCTATATCACCCTCAGTTACTGTTGGGGAAAGGGGGAGAAACACTTTGTTACTACCAGTGAGACCATTCAGGCTCGAAGAGACGGTATTGACATCAATCAACTTCCGCAAACTCTCCGAGACGCTGTAACTCTGACTCGGATGGTTGGAGTGAGATACCTTTGGATCGACAGCCTGTGTATCTGTCAGGATGACCTGAAGGACTGGCAACGAGAGTCGGCGCAAATGGCTGCCGTTTACTCGAACTCGTATCTCACACTTGCCGCTGTAAAGTCTGGCGATACGAACGGGGGTTTGCTATCGGCCCGGACGCCGCGAGAGTATTTCAAACTTCCACGGAAGGATTCCTCTCCAGATGATTACATCTTGGCAACGGCCTTGACCCTCAATCTTGAGACCGTCCACCATTTTCATCTCCAGATGAGAAAAGAGCCTCTCACGAAGAGGGCGTGGGGCTTCCAGGAACGTATCCTAGCCTGTAGAATTCTGCACTTCGCAAGCGAGCAGATGTATTGGGAATGCCTGGAAGGGTTTGAAGCAGAGCAGGGACTGAAGCTGAAATACCGCCTACCCTTCATCAACGACGACACTGAACTTGTGGAGTACGTTGACCAGCGTTACAACATGGCCCATCCTATAAAGCCTAAATACCAAGGTTTCGCACACCACTCCAAGCTGATGGGAAACTGGCACGAACTCCTCTGCGAGTACGGCCCGAGAGAGTTGACAAATCCTTTGGACAAGCTTCCAGCGTTCTCTGGCATTGCCAAGTCCTTGAACAAAAGCTTCAAGGATGAATACTTGG
Organism: Colletotrichum sp. HC292; assembly: GCA_014705525.1. NCBI lineage: Eukaryota > Fungi > Ascomycota > Sordariomycetes > Glomerellales > Glomerellaceae > Colletotrichum > Colletotrichum sp. HC292. The sequence continues at coordinate 9,377 of JABGMY010001338.1, forward strand.
CTGGTATTTGGCGCGAGTTCTTGATCGAAGGCTTGTGCTGGCAGGCTCTGCGCTGTAAACCCATCGAGCAATACCGCGCACCTTCATGGTCCTGGGCCTCAGTCGACGGAATACCGGCGACCGGCTTGCTTGGAGTGACTGAAGAAGTGGCAAACATTCTTGAAGCCAAGGTTGAAGTTGACGGGGACAACCCTTATGGTCGTGTAAAAGACGGCTGGATCAAGCTCGAGGCGCCCCTGGTCAAAATGTCGCTCTCGGAGGCCAAAGGGCCCACAGGTCACATGCTGTTCCGAAGCGAGAAGGGAGGCGACGATTGTTTCGGCATGCTGGATACCATCAACCGAAGCTATGAGGCCAGTGCAGAGCTTATCAAGTCAATGGAAGTGTACGCGTTGATATTGGCTTACACATATGGCGGACCAGGAACTCCGGTCCCCGAGCGGAAGAATCCCTGCGCTCACGGGATATACGTCACTCCTGCAACAGACCGGCCAGGCTGTATGAGAAGAATTGGCGCAGTTGTTCAGGACGTAAAGGAGTTTGGCGCTGATGAGCTTGCATCTTCTAGAGTTACTGTGACAATAGTTTGATCTAATGCGAAGGTACAACATTGGACGTCTCTTTGAATCTCACTATTTCCATTATGTTAGATTATGAGTTTTGCTATCCAAGCGGACATTCCTAGCTATCCAAGCAGGTATTAGACCTACCTAGACGATAATAGGAGTAATGACGGTAATAAGGATAACGAGGATAGGGGTAAGGATAGGGATAAGTATGAGGGACGATAGGGACGACAAGGACGACGACAGGAACGACGGGGACGACGAGGACGACAGGGACGACAAAGGTAATAGGAATAATAGAATTATAGGCATAATATAAGTACCTTAGTTATCCGCCCGCTTAGTCAGATATATCCGCCCAGATAGCAAAACTCTTGATTATTTTGAGCTTATGAGGTGCTGTGATGCTTTGACTGCTTTTTCCTCTGCTGTGAAATAGTGAATTCCCTATTAGGTGGGCTTGAAATTTCCTCAACATGTGAGATGCTGTGAAAACCTGATACCTCACTGACTTAACTGTGATATTTCCCTGTAAGACTGCTGATCCAGAACAGCCCGAGAACTAGCTCGTGCGTACCTTGGTAGATAGGTTTCAGCAGCTCTCACTCGTAATGTTCTCAATTAATGATTATGTAGGCTCTCGCAACAGAAAGTGAGCTTCTTGCTCTTCTAATGGCATAGATTTCAATGTTTTCTAGAACTCAAACACTCAGTGCCCAGCATGCGGCATGGTAAAGACACCACGTACGATAAGGGACGGTGAAGACGAGAAACCTTTGACCTTGGCAATGAAAACAAGAAGCCTACTTAATTTGATAGGCGTCTTACCTGAAGCTCACGACTGGCTGGTCGGGGTGGGTGGTCCCAGTGTGTTAGTTGCAGCTGTGCTACCCGACATTCTCCAATCAGGGAGAAGAAAAGCGGATGCGGATAAACACAGTCTAACCGGGCGTCCAGTTTATTTCTCAGACGGGAAAATACCTTGCCCAAAATTGATATCGTTCCGATAACTGGCAGGCATATTCGGGTACTCTTTCCGTATCGTAAGCCGGGCGAACTTCAGACCTGTGCCGTCAGCCGGTTGAAATTGCAGCATGGATAAGACTAGACTATTCTGGTAAAATTACTTGATTGAGAAACGTACTTTTGTTTCGCAATTCTCTTACCGTCAGCTCTTTTTGACTCCCAAGTTGCCATCTTGAAAAGCTGCTCCGGACATCTCACGTTACACGGGTGTGGCTCCAAACCGGTGGCCATTCTAGCCTGCTCGGCTACTTCAACATTTACCGAACTCAACCACAAGCTATCCTCAAATCTGCTGACGCCAAGACGAACCTGCCTAAAAGGCGAGAATTCCCCCAAATCAATATCCAGAGACCTTGAATACTCCACAGTCTAATCTCTAGGGCTCTCTTGCAACCAGTCACCAACCGCCGGTATTATCCCCAGTATGCACCGGTCATGCCAGATCGCCAAGCTATCTAGCACAGCCACGCCAGTGCGGCACCGAGCCGGCAAACGTTGCGGGGCGATGTTGATTCGAAGACGATATTAATACAATCTGCCAACCTTCGGTTCTGCGACGACATGGCTCAGGTTCGCTGCTTTCAACTGTAGAAAGCCCGACAATCCAATACATCAACCCAATTCGTAAACGACATTTCAAACCTGACAGAACATTGCGGGATTCAACTTTCCTATTCGAGTCGGACCACGACGAGACAACCAACACCGCCATGTCATACGTCACTTGCGCGAAAGTCACTGGCCATGGTCAAGGCATGGTCACTTCACTTCATAGCCGAGTGATCATCCGCACCGGCCTTTTCACAAGAGAGTCGTGAGGGTCAGGTAGGAAGAGAAACATTCTTCATTGAAATCTTCCGCTACATGCAAAAGAGTGTTTGGGGGTATTTCATCTCCATCGTCTCATTACATTCACCAAATTACGCCATTCCACCACGCCCATCCTGGTCTCCAAATTCTTTTTCATCACATCATACATGCGCTGAAAACACACGAAAAGCACAACCGCGACGGCCAGGCCGCGAGATTCTCAAACAACGTGGTCCCTTAGTGGAACTCGCCGATGCGAGGGCCGAAGTACTCGCCGTCCGCGAGGGTCTTGAGACGGCAGGCCATGCCTTCGCAGCCTTCACTGGTCACAGAGTTGCCCCACCAGTCAACCTCAATATCTTGCCACTGAAGGCCGAAGAACATGATGATGCCGGAGATGGCAATGCCGCAAGAGAAGGCAGCGGAGAGGACGAAGTTGTACTGCAAAGAGGGTCAGCGACTACAAATGACAGTCAAGAGGGGGGGGATAAGGAAACTCACCTTGGACCAGAAGCCAAGGAAGCGGCTCTTGCAGTAGACCCAAGAGAAGTACGCAATGGGGACGGAGGGCCAGACAAATGACATGTTGTAGGGAGCCCAGACGAGAGCACCGTACATCATGGCGACGGGGTGAATCTGGCGGATCCACTTCCAGCGGGGGAAGGCCTTGCCGAGACCCCAGAAGATGAGGACGACGGCGACACCGAGAGGGAAGCCGAGGAGGGTCTCGGTGTACTGTCCACCGGCACCCCAGATCTTCTTGGGACCAACGGTACCCCAAAGAACAGAGGCAGTGAAGAAGGTGTTGATGCCGGGGCAGGTCATCTTGAACTTGGCATCGGCAGTGCAGATTCCCGGAATGCTAGTCATCTGGAACTTCAAGACGCCGAGACACACGAGGGTAGACACGAGCGTCGCGACCATCTGAGCCCAGAAAGTATGACGGGGGGGAATCTTCACGTAGTGCGCAAGCTTAAGATCGTTGGAGAACCAAACAGCGTGGGCGCAGGTGACGTAGCCGAAGGACTTGAAGTAGTTCATGGCCAGGGCGTTACCCTCGACCCAGGAACCACCGATAAACTCGGCAAGCACGTTGAGGGTGACCTCGATACCGGTCATGGCCTTGATGATACCGACAGGGACGACGAAAATCAGGCAGAGGATGATACCGTAGAAGACGACGCCGACAGTGGTGTACGTGGGCCAGGCGGCAATACCGGCGCAGCCGAGAGCAATGGCGACGATGAGGGTGAGGAGGTACCACCACTCAGGGACCTCGGGGTAGACCTTCATGAGACGGTTGTGGACATCAAGGACCTGGTCCTTCTCGATGTCGCTGTTCTTGCGGAAGCTGCCGATCAGAGCCTTGAAGCCGAGGGCGATCTCATGTCGGTGGTAGAGGATGGCGTAGGTAATGGTGGCGGTGTAGATGGCGAAGAAGAACATGTAGATCATGGTGTTGGCGGCGCCCAGGAACGGGGGAGAGTAAGCCTCGTAGGCCTCCTTGTCGAAGAGGCCGTGCTCGTTGACAGCGCGCGACACGTTGTACAGCTTGCCGAAGTGGTCGTAGACCTTGTTGGAGTTGATGGGGAGGTATCCGGTGTTATAGGTGTTGGTGTACCAGACGGCGATGATGACGAAGCCGGAGATGAGAGTTCCGAGGAACTTGTTGAAGGTGGAAAAGAAGGGGACCATCAGGGGGTCAGTGTTGTCGAAGAGACTGCATCCGTTAGTAAGTGTTCTCGTGGATCAAATTCTTTGGCAGTACTCACAGGATGTTCCAGTCGAAAGTGGGCCAGGGGTTGAATCCAAGACCGCTGTTGAAGCCGGTGATGGTGGCCAAGTTGCGGTTGTTGGGGGCGATCCAGGTCATCCAGCTGAAGGTGCTGAGAGCCGTGAAGAGGTAGTTGGGGAACCAGAACCACACGAACATGGCAGCAAAAGCGATGTAGAAGAACTTCTGTCTGCTGAGGTTCCAGACACTGCGGAAGGGACCGTCGACGGTGCTGTTCTTGTCGCTGTGAAAGGCGGCGTTCAAGGCGATGGTCACCAGAGACGCGGGCCAGACACAGTACGAAGGGTAGACGAGGAAACGACGGCAGAGACCGGCCAGACCGTAGCCGATGAAGTTGGTCGACAGCGAGATGAGGAGCTGGTACCCGAAGTTGGCGGCATACGGCATGTTGAAGAACTGGGGGAGCCACTGGAGGGTACTGTTAGTTGGGTTTCATCGTCGAGAGTGCAAAGTTGCACCGGGTAGAAGCCTACCTGAGTCCAGATGATGTAGTTGGTGTACGGGATGTTGTAAGCAACGTTGGCCATGATCGTAATGAGCATGTGCTCCTTGCGGTTGAACGGGCCAGGGTTGAGCGAGATGCGAGAGCCAAAGACGGTGAAGCCGACATCGGGAAGAGCCTTCTCCCACAACTTACCCAAGGGGTAAGCGAGCAGCTGAGCAACGTTGGCCAAAATCGTGATGGACGGGTAGCGAACAGAGAAGAGCTGGTTCACGAAGGCGAGCAGGGCGGAGAAGAGCAGACCGATAACCCACGCACGAATGGTCGACGAGGGCATGGTGGGGTCGTCGTGGTTGTCGACGACGGCGCGCACCTCAGAGTAGGGCGAGTTGCCCGTGATGAGGGCGGCCTCGAGCTTCATCTCCTGGATCAGAGTCTCGTGCTTCTCGGGGTTCTCGAAGACGTCGTCGTTCTGGAGGAAGGCCTCAATCTTCTCGATAATGACGAGCGGGAAGTTGGGGTCTTTCTCGTGGATCTTGTGGACGTTGAACATCATCTCGCGAACCTCCTCAAGGGACATCTGCGAAGCGAGTTCCTTGGCCTCAAGCAGATCGTCTTCGGTAACGTTGAGCTCCATCTCGACGTGCTCGTTGTACTCGGTGCCCTCGGGATGAGCGTCGACGAACTAGGTCAAGCGATTTAGTACACCGCCCTGTCAAGTTGAGGCTCAAGTAAGCCTCATTAAGACAGTGTACTTACAGGCTCGGCCTTCTCATTGGAGACCACGCCGCCCTGGGCGGCGGGCCGTTGTTCACGGATTTCGGACATGGTTGCGCTGGGTCAGGACTCTTCACCTTGAGTAAGGTACGGAGGGGCTGATCTACAGGACCCGTTGACTTTTGGGCTGGAAATATGCCAGTGACCGAGGAACGAGAAGCAACGGGGAAAGAGGGGACGAGAACATCACGACCTTTTAATATCCAGTGCCACGAGGGTGACCGGCCCAAGCTCGCCATCCATATGCTTATCGACGGGTGGGACCCGGGGGTTCCAACGGCCTGGCAACGAACGGGCAGGACGATGGGTGGCAGTCAGTGTTGCCACAAGACGATCCTCAGAGGTCCCCTTGCCCCCCAAGATGGGACTCGATGCTGCGACGGCATAGACTGGGATGGACAGAGCTTCCTGTTCACAAAGCAGGGGTGATGTGGCATGGGTGATCATGTTCAGGGCTGGACTTCCAGCCGTCCCCCTCGTCTGGACGTGCAGCCGGAGGGTGCAGTGCAACCCTGGCGGCAGACATCTCTACCTTCTGCATTCGACATGGCCGATATCAAAGGTTCCTAGGCGTTGGAAGACGGATCGATGTGCGTCTTTACTTTGCCCGCATTGGGTGACCTGCCCAGCCGAACGTGAGACAGGAAGGATGAGAGACATTATGACGAAGAACAGAATGAAGAAGAAGGAACGCGAGAAGGATCGAGGCAAGACACCCTGGCCATTTCAGTACAGAGTATGTACATGAACTTTCCATGAACAAACATGGACGGCAAGATGCCTATCTGTGGCCTTCTTGTGGTTCATCCTCACTTATTTTCCTGGATTGGGGGGGACGGACGGAAACGAATGCCACCTCCACCTCCCGGCTGCCCCCCGGGATCAGTCCCAGTCACTGCGAACCTGCAGACAGGGCATCAAGTCCAACGCAGAGATCCCTGGTGCATTGCATGGGTGACACGGAACCTTTTCTCAAGGCGCAAGAGCTTCCGCCATTGTCGCCGTTGGCATCTTTCAAGCCTGAGATGGCGCATATCTGCTTCCTTAGATTCGCGGGTCTCCGCCGGCCTTCAGTCATCCCGTGCAGTTGGGACGTCGGGCGACCTTGATCTGGTAAGGCAAAGCCAGACAGCTCTTGGCGGAGGAACTTTTGACAACAGCTACGGCGAGTACAGACATCCCTCCCAATCAAACGAGGCCGTTGGTTCTTGGGGCGCAACTCAAGTTGCAATCGCGATGGCTTCATCGTGGTGCGACGTTTCCGCCCGCAGACAGAGTGCAGCTGTCAGATAAGGCTATCCAAATATGGATATGTCAGGCACAAGGATTGCATATCCAGAGTATGCATATCACCTATATCTCCGAATATTCCGATGTCGGATTCCAGCGAGAACACACCGACTTTTCCTTCTTTTTATCATCATCATCATCATCATCATCATGGACTGATCAATATATACGCTCATTCAATTATCCTCAATGTTGACTGCCTCATACACACTCTTGTGACAGCAGCCCTGCCTCAATCGGTGTCGATCGGGCTGAAGACAGGTTGTCGGCCGGCAAATCGACTCGTCTATCCGTAAATCCAGTCTTCTCGTCAACCGGCATGAGGATGATTTGCTGCTACGGCTCCCACACCTTCTGCAATCTCCCCTGGCAAAAGCAGTGGCGGGGGATGCTGGTGGCAAGGTGGCTATCCGTCGCTGCGTGCCATCTGTGCCCGTCTCGGGGTCTCTTTCGGCACTGACCGCAACGGCGCCGCTTGTGTGTCCTGTGTCACGCGTGGGCTTGCGGGTGCACGCAGTACCTCTTGTGGGACTGCTGCGGTAGTCGATCAGTGTGAGGGAGCCTCCGCGGGAGAAGTGAACGTCGTCTTCAGGTCCGTTTCTTTCTGCAAGTGAGGTCCCTCCCGACTTGGGGGCCGGCGGGGAGCGCGCGATAAGAGGGGGGGATGGTGAGGTGAACCCTTGTTCGGGTCGTGGAGCGGACTGGAGGGCGCCCAGGCACGGTGCTCTGAGCCCTTGAACGCATTCCTCGGACCTTAATTACTCATTGAAGATCTGCGAGCCTTATTCGCTGTGCCGCTTCGCTTTTACACATGCGACATGAAGTGACTTGGCCAGACTGGAAAGCTGTGGATCAGCTCTCGACACACCACGTTACAATGCGCCATTCTAGACATCGTGGCCGCCGAGAGACATGCGCGGGAGGCACCGTCAACTGGCGTCGAAGAAGCACAGAAGGATGCTGGAAAACGGCTGTTCATCCTCTTGTTGGTGTGGTGGCTGGACGCAACGCATGGCTGTGCCCTTCCAACGAATCAAACGTCGGCATCTGTTTTCCGTCTTCAGGGTTGTGCACTAGTCGACGGCATAGGCGACTAACATCTTGGCAAATTTGGCCAGAATACCAAGACGGACATGATCAAAGATGGACGTTGAACCCGCTGGACCCTGTGAGGGTGAGGGAGTGGCGCCGTCCCCGAAGCCTTCCAAGCCTCCCAAGCCTCCCAAGACCGACCAAGACTCACAAGCTTTCCAAGGCGATTTCCAAGAGCTCCAAGACCATCGCGATGTGCTTCCAAGACGCCCAAGACTTGCCATCCGCGCAGTGTCAAGAGATCTTGTCCGAAAAAGCCTGTCCGCCATGTGTTCTCGCTGCACACCATCGACGCCTCACCAAGCCTGAGATGAACAGCTGGAAAGTCGAGTCGTTCTGTTCGTGGGACGGGAAGCACGTTCATCCAGAGACAACAGCCATCCCCGGTTGTCTTCCCCATCCCCTCTCACAAGCACCAGCTCCGTCTCCCCGTCTCTTATCGGTCAGACGTCCGGGGATTTGCATGCCCCATTGGCCATTCACATGCGTCAGGCCTCCTCTGGTGGTATCATCCGGCCAGACAGAAGGTGGCAAGTTGATTAACCTGTGTTCGTCCGCCGCAGGAGACTTCTTTTTGGAGGAACTTTTTGACGGTCGGCGAGGGGCCACCAATGTCGACCCTGGCTAGCCCCCTCACGAGCTCCTAGTATCGGCAGCTTATTAGATGGGTCGACAACGCGTCCTATCAATCGCCCCCGCTGGTTTTCTGCTCCGACATTGACTGGATTTTCTCATTGCCTTGGCCAGAATGCTACTCTTCCAAACCGAGCACCTCGGTTTCCCCCACGCTAACAACAACACTGAAGCCTCCTCTCCTCACCAAAGGATAATCATGTTCATCAAGCAACGCGGGTTTCGTATCCTTCAGGCGGGATTCCCTTCGATCCAGCTGCCAAAAGAGAGAAGAAAAGGTAACTACTCATTTCATGTTCACAATACACACCAGCCATTCGCAACGAGTTCTCTGCGACAGCCGGCCAGTCGTACGAGCAGACTTTCGCTTCGTCTAAACCAGACCGGGACTGGTTTCTTCTCCAGATTTCTTCTTTGGGCAGGTCGATTCCGTCCCCCAACACCACTGGAGGCGCGCGTCCCTCAATCTTATCCCATCCCCGGTCCTTCGTCGCATGGCGTAATCCCCTCCACCGTTATCGCAACTGCAATAGCGCGCGTGATCGTTATCTCTCCGCGCAATTTGCTCGACAAAGTGCTTAAAGTCAGGCCCTTCCGCCAAGACCTTTCCCTCGCGCCAAGCTATCGTCAGGAACGTTTGTGCGGCGCGACTCATCGATGCCATCGGTAGAGCGCTCGTGGATGATGGTGCAGCCGCCGTGCCGCAGGTTTGGCCGTGAAAGGCAGGCTCGTAACCATGGATCCCCTCATTCGACACTTTTCAAATGTCCCGAACACCGAACCAACTGGTGGGAGCCTTCAGTCATGTGTCTATTCCGGCCAAAGGAAGCTTCCGTATTCGAACCGATTCACCGCGGTGGCGCACTTGGCAGGGAGATACACTGACTCGCCCACAGCATACGTTCAGCGCTTCTCTGTCTCCCTAGAAGAGTGTCGTCTTCGTTTGGAACTTGTGATGAATACTTCGTACGGCATTTCAATTCTTTTTGGATGCAAAGCATCACCATAGACTCCGCTGAGTCGTAGTTCAGACGCAGGGTCGCGCACAACGTTTTAGACGCCGCCTCGGTTCGCGGCTTCTAGGTCCTGACTTGGCGATGCCAAATGCTCCGTCTGGGCACATGTTGCCGTCTTGGAAGTCTTGGTAGTGTATCTTTTCCGAGAAATCTCAGCTCGCCAGCTGAGTCCACCATGTCCCTCAAATGCGTCTGAGCAGAATTGCTATCGCAGCTTGAATTATTGGTCGAGGACTGCCCCCTCACTATCCCTGACTGATAATGATTCTTGGCATGCATTGACAGGCTGTTGGGAGTCTGGAGTGTACCCGACCGCTTGGCATCGGTTGCATGGCTGGAATCGGCCGTCGTACCGGGTCGTCAGTTTGCGGAAGGTCCTTGGGAGACTAATGGAGCGAGTGCGAGACTGCTGTTGGTTGACTGCCTCTCTCCACGATGCCATTGCTATTTCCAGATCTTCGGGTAGTATCGTGAAGTTGCAAGCTGAGAGGCAGTTCTGCGGGAAGAAGTCGAACCGGTGATAGCCTATCGGGTGCCCTCCAAACTGCTTGAAGGTCTCGATCAGCTGTATGGGTGCATTCAGGCCCCCGTTTTCACAGCCTGCGCGTGTTGCCACCAGGTCGAATGGCGTCAGGATCACCATGTAACTTAACTGGGTGCGGGCTTGATGTGCCTCGCTTAGATCATGGCCAGAAACTCGGAGACAGCGAACAGACGACATGCTGATCTGCTCCTCGGAGATGTGAACTGCTTGTTGATCCCACTGTTTAAGGCTGAGAGCATCCCCTCAACTGTCGTGACCTGCGTAATCATCTCATCCGGACTCTGGCCAAGAGCCGTGAAGGCGAACCGCAAACACGCCATGCCTGCGATCTGGGAGGTTGGCCGAGGGCTATCAGGCTGGCGCAGTGATGCCGAAGTATACAATCGCCAGCGGCTCTGCTATTCGAGACTTCTCGACTCATCCTTCAAGTAAGATGGATTAGGAACTTTTGACGCCGCCAAGGAAGAACCTTCGAAGGACTTTCGCCAAACTCGCAGCTTAAGAGCTTAAGAGGGAAACATGCATGAGATGATTCGAGAAAAGAACGCATTCTACTACGGTAGCGAAGCTAGCCACGAAGTACCAAAGAAATCTATGAGCCCACATGTCCGACCATAAGAGAACCGTTTATTCGCGCCCTCGCCAAACTGGTGGCCATCGTCCGACAGAACCATCACCTCGATGCGGTCAATCAACGCCCAAACTCCATGCATACCACCCAACTGCAGCAACCCAAAGAGCGATCCAGACTGGCGGGTCAAAAGTTCCCTGGGAATCGCCTGGTTCTTATCTCGAGCCTGCCTGCATGGAACGAAGGATCGAACGGACCCCGGCAAACTCGAGCTCTTCCACAGTCTCCTCCCAAAGGCGCTCGGTGGCTGCCTTTCCCTTTGGTTCATACAGCATGGAGGCGAATCTTCATAGTCATGTTAGCTAAGCTCTTACTAACTTGAATGACAAACTTACGGAGAGATCTCCCAGTCCATGAGAAAGCTGCCATGGGTCTCTTCCCCTCTTACCACAGCGGCATTGACATAGGTTGACGCGGCCTTCTCGATTGATCTTCCTGTAAGGCCCTTGGCGGCGCCCATGAAAGCCTTCATTATGCCGCTTAGGTTGGCGTGTAGATTTGTTCCCTTGGTCAAGCCTGGATCGACAAGATTGACGATGACGTCCTCCTTTCTTACGTACTCTGCGAGTTTGATGATGAAGCACTGGCCCAGAATCTTCGAGTCTGGATATCTCTCAAGATTGTTGAATGTCTTCTCGTCGTCAAAGGCAGGCAGAAGAGGTACTTTGTCGGCTTCCTTGAAGTTGGCCATCAAGGATGTACCCGAGTTGACAATGGATAGAGTTCGTGCCTTTCCATCAACCTTCTTTGCCTTCAGAACTGGAATCAGAAGTATAGCTAGGAGTGCCGTTGACAGATAGTTGACCTGGATTGACTCCTCGTGCCCATATTGCGAGAGCTGGAAATGCTCCTTCACGATACCGGCGTTCAGGATGACGAAGTCAATGCGCGCAAGCGATGAGCACCGGTCGACGAATTGTTGGATGGAATCGTATGACATCATGTCCAGAGGCCAAACTTCAATATTGGCAGAAGGATGCGCCTGGCGTAGCTTTGATGCGGCTTCCTCGCCCTTCTTCTGAGATCGTACAGCCATGATGAGATGGCTTAGATTGTGATCCAGCAACATCTCCGCGCAAGTCAGACCGATCCCGACGTTGGAGCCTGTGATGATTGCAGTCTGTCCGGAGAGCGAGAGATCTTTGGGGGGCATCTGCGGTTTGGCGCACATGGCCTTCATTGTCAAACCTGCTGTGCCTGAGGTCAGAGGCGGGAGATTGATGGAGCTCGTCATGATGAGAGGTGATGCGTGGTACGTAGTGGGCTGAATAGATATGTGATATTTGCTGGAAGCTTTTGCTGGGGAAATTGTGATGTGAGTGTTGAATGTTGCTGTTGAAGATGTGTTTGTGTCTATCCTGTTGTCTCAGCGGTCTTCTTATACTTTGAGTAAAGACATGAAGTCCTCAGCAATTGTACTTAATGAAGTTCGTCATTGCTTCGCCCATTCCATTTCAAGGCAGAAATTTGCGTTGTATCCTCTTGAACAGACGTCAAATGGTGACCTAAAAGGGTAAATGGTCATGCTCGGAAGTGTCACCGGGCCCGAGCCCGGGAGTCACCCAGTCCGACCGGCGCCAAGCCCCACTTGATCGCGCCTTGATCCCGGATCAGCTCGGGGATACACCATGCGTGCTCCGGGCTTAACAAAAGGGTTTAAAAGCGGATCCCGATGCTTTCTCGATTGCGCTCCCTTTTAAGTAAGCAATCCTGCTGGCAAAGAAATCCTCATAGAACGCCGCTAGGCCGGAAGAGGGCAACAATCGAGCGTCAGCATGGCTGGGCATGTGGCGCTCAGCACCGGAGCGGGGTACGCGACCGCGTAGGCTTACAATGAATGAAGGAACAGTAAGGATTGGGCACGTGTCTTCGCACCGAACGGCTTTTGCTTCAGCCTGCCTGGCTCTGAGACTTTAACTCCTCGGCTTCTTCATTGCATTCCCTTTTGGGTAAACAGTACACTTCAACGCTTAGCCCGCAGCGTTGCTCCGGCCTTGCTTGTGGTTTCCAGGCCAGCGATCATCCACCACTCATCCAAGAGTCATACTTGCGGAAATAGCACTGCTCATATCCGATAGCTTCAGCCACAGACACCCCAACAGCAGCAAGAGGCAGTCCAGGTCAAGTGATTATCGCTGGCAGCCTAGAGACCGCAGACTCTGACGTAAGTTGGGGCACTGCAGTGAGGTTGGCGGTTCATAATGGGAAAACAGAAGTCTGGTGGTATGACAATCCAAGTTCTACGTCTGTCAACGTGACCATGTCTGACCCGTCTCGTTAGCGAACAAGGGGTTTGCCTTTGTCATTGCAGACTCAAATGGCAAGCCAAACTCGAATGACCGCAAGTTGATTCGGAGCCATGTCATGCGCGGAAAGAACACACGCGCAACGCGGCCGCGGGTCGTGCCGAACCGCCACAGCTCCCCCACAACGTCGGACAGTGTCCAGACATGTGATCCCGCGCCAACGGTGCCTCAATCGACATGGAGCCCACTGATGATAGAGAACCCTGCATGCCTGAGCGGTGAAGACGAGCCAGAGGGTCTTCTGAGGCTGTTGCGTACCCCGTTCGACGTCTTTGCGTGCCCATTTGCAGATGAGATTGACTCGAGCTCGAAAGAGATGTTATTCGAATGTAGGTCGTCTTTAAACCCCCTTCACATCCGATTCGTTCAAGCTTATTTATATTTAGTCTATGCCATAATTAAGGAAGCCATGTACCCTGTTGAGTGGTGCGTTCGATTCGACGCAAGCAAGACTCCGTGGTTCCATTGGCTGCTGGTGGATCCGGCCTATCTACACTCCGTCCTCTTCACTGTCGCAATGTTACATGACTGGCTTCTGGGAAGCAAGCGAAGCAAGAAAACAAACTACCATATTTGGAAGTCGTTGAACTACTTGAACGAGAACATTGCTTCCAAAGAGATGGCAGTCGCCGACTCAACAGTCGCCACCATCGTGACTATGAGCATGGTGGCGGAGATGTTTGGAGATCATGCGGCATCAGCTGCGCATGTTGCTGGTCTTCGACAAATAGTCAAACTGAGAGGTGGGATTGAGAACTTTAGACATAACCTACAGCTCTTTGCAAAGATATGCCGGTGAGTCTATTAAAGCGATGTCTCTACTCAGTAAGCTTACCCAAATCAGCGTTGATATCGGCTGGTCGCTCATCACAGGAGAAAGGCCGGTATACTTTGGCGATAGTCTTTCCTACGAGCCGGCATTCGTCTCAACTCTTGGTCCTTCACCCGGGGGAGTCACCCCCTTGAAAGGACCCTCTCCCATGCGAAACTTTGTTGAGTCTCTTGATCTCCGCCTCGGCTACATATTCCAAGATCTGCAAGACTTCTCTGCTATGGTGAATGTCTTGTTCCGAATACAGAAGATAGACCCTAACAAGTTTCAACAACTCATGACATCCATCCAGTATCGGCTGCTCTACCTAGAGCTGGATGACGACACTATGGCCGAGTCGTTGCGACTGGCCATGCTTGGCTTCATTGCTACTCTCTATCTCCACGTCCTAGGGGCGAGGTTGCGATTTGTCTGGCTATCAAACAGACTCCGAGTAACACTGCAGGCCCTTGATATGTCAAGGGCGGAAACCCAGTCATCAAGACTCCTACTGGCCTGGATACTGGTCATCGGGTCTACGGCCGTGTTCGATGACAGCGACGACGTCTGGTTGTTACCGAAGCTGGCTTTACTGCACGATTCGCTCGGACAAACCTGGCCGGAAGCAAAACGAAATCTCGCAAAGGTCGTGTGGATTGATAACATCCACGATCCGAAGGGTGTAAAGGTCTTCGAAAAGCTGGTGCTGCACGTGGCTCAAATCCCTCTTGCCAATGAAGGAGCCGAGTCGGAAGACGTCAACGTTCTGTTTGAACTTTCCGATCAATCTTTTCAAGTCCTTCGTCGCATGAATGTTGACAAAGAACGCGTGTCAACATGATGGGTCGTATGTCGGTGGTGCAGGTACGGCTCGCCAGATTCGGAGACCCCTGCAGCTGTTCTGCAGCTTGCCGTTGCAATATCAACTCTTCAGCGGCACTGATAGCCCACTTGAGAAAAGACCTCGCAGCATGGGTACCGTTTGACTTCCAAAGTCCCTTTTCAGAGTGTATCTCCGCCGTGATATGTTGGACCAACGGGAGAGCGGGGCTGCTCGGCGGGCAAACTGGCGTCTGGTTAGAACAGGCTTTTGCTTTCCATTGCGATGGTTCTTTTTTTCCGGTCGCACATACACCAAATATTGACCATATGCCGAATAGCATGGAAACAATACATTACATAGCAACTTCCAATGTATTGCGGCATCCTGTGTCGTGCCAATTGAGTCTTTCAACCTGAGCAACATCCGAAGCTGACGTGAGCGGCATTAGCCCCTCGGCAACCTGCAAGTATCGCGATCCACTTCAAGCTCAACGATGGTGATTGGATTTTCGATTCTTCAAGAGGAGTATCCGTCACACTTCACATTCAAGGGTCCGGAACACCCCTGCTCCAACACGTCGTGATCTGTCCGACCTGCGTCGGGGTGAGGGGTTTGGTGGATTGATAATGAGTCCAAGCTGTCAATAAAAGCAGGCCATCTTCTCATTGAAGAAATCTGCAACCTTGAGCACAAACTTGGCGCACACAGATACTGACGAGACAAACCACGATGGCATCGCTTGAAGCAACCGGTGAATTCCGCATCTCCAACCACGAGGGGTCAACACGAGAACAGATCGCCAAAGATGCTCCCCAACTTCAAGGCTTTGCCGAGAAGTATCCCGATTTACCCATATACACGCCCTCGTCAGAATCCTACGTGATAGTGAGACCGTTTTACAACGGTGCAGCGACAAAGCAGCCTCTTGCGATCCTCAGACCAAGAACAGACGCCGAGGTCGCTGCCGTGGTTCAAGAGGCAAAGGCTCAGAACCTGCCGTTCGGTATCAGAGCCGGCGGACACGACCTAACTTTCACCCAAAATCAAGGGAAAGATGGCATCATGATCGATCTCCGCGCCCTTGACAGCGCTGTCGTCGCCGAGGACAGGAAGTCTGTCCGTGTCGGCGGCGGTATCATAGGCCTCGCCCTGTCAAAGTTCCTTCATGAGCACAAACTCCTGACACCTCACGGGTGGTGTTCGGGCGTTGGAATCGCGGGCTGGGCCATGGGCGGAGGATACGGGTACTCCAGCGCCTTCTATGGCCTCGGCGTTGACCAGATCCTGGGGGCCCGACTCGTCCTCGCGAACGGCGAAGTGGTCGACACTGACCAGCACCCTGACGGAAAGGAGTTGCTCTGGGCACTTCGCGGTGCCGGCAATGGCAACTTCGGTATCGTGGTCGAGCTTCGACTCAAGGTGTATCCTGAGACGGCCTGCTTGGGTGGTCTAGTCGGGTTCCCTAACTCCGAGACCGGCCAGGTCTTGAACAAGTTCAGCGAGATGGAGAAGGATTTGCCCATCAACACCGCGGCAGAGATTACTCACATGGCGATGCCTGGCGTTGGGCCCGTCCTGAACTTTTTCCTTGTATGGACACCTACAGATGGTAATCTCGACGAGGGCTGGGAGTTTCATCGCAAGATCAAATCTCTCGGGACGGTACTCTTAGACACTGTAGCAGAAAGTATGTTGCGTCCTAGCCTGTCGTACACTACAAGCGCTGACACCCACAGCTACCGATTACGGATTCTTCAGCTCCTTCCCCAACCCATCGGGCACTCATTATTACCCACGAGTGTGTACCATTGAGTATATGACGCATGAAATCAACAACATCATCGCCGCCAACCCTCCTCCCGGGCCGTGGTGCGCAAACGTCATTCACAGCGCTCATGGCAGGGTCCTAGAGTCGAACCCGGAGGCGTGCTACCCGCTGCGGAAGCGCCACCGTATCTTCAACCCGAATGCCGGTGTTCAGGATGCTCAGGGTGAGGGCACGGAATTCGAAGGCTATAAAGAGTGGAATGACGGTCTTATAGCCAAGTTGAAGGAGAAGGGTCTGACCCTGCCCTACGGCTACCGCAATTTGTCTCTTGAATCGGATATAGATTGGGTGGCTACTTACGGGGAGGAGACGCTGGAGAGGCTGAAGGGGGTTAAGAATAAGTTCGATCCCGAGAATGTCTTCAGGACGGGATATCCGCGGTTGGACTTGTTGTGATATCGAGTTCAGTCGCCGACGGGATGACTGCTTTGAGGCCTCCTCGGGCCGAGGAATGGCTTGAACATCGTTCCGGTCAAGACATTTACATTCCAGCCATATAAACAAACTTCTAGTTCACCAAGGTTCGACGACGCTATTGGTAGTCAATGAGAAGATCACCTGAATAACTGATGCGATGCCACATCTTATCTATGTTGAAAAGCTGCGTTCGACGTGAGCCAAGTTTGAAACAGCGTCTATTCAACAGCTCTGCAAGGTTGTTGGGTGCATCTCAAAGGCATAAATACCCAACCCGGCAGCCTTGATGAGTTGGAATGTCCCTGGATGTCTCGGAAGGAGATCTGGCTGATCTGGGCCGAGACCGCGTTCGGCAGTCGTCTAGACGTTGTACTGCGGTGATGAGGTTGTAACTCTATGATGAGTTGGCGTTCAACGAGTAGTTGGCGGCCGGAAAGGGACTCTGAGGAGCCGCAACCGGCCAACAACCGTTGCGGTCCGCTCCATCTCCTATGCTCTGATTGGTTTCCGGGAGCTCCTCCGCCGTGAAGCCTGGACTCGCGGGGTACTCTCGAATGTTTTACACGCGTCCGTCGACGATCTCCTGAATCTCGCACAAAGTACTAGGTAGCCTCCCGTGAAGCCATTGGGAAGCCTCGTGCCGAGGTGTTGTCCCAAATTGACAGCCGAACTTCTGCGTCCTAGACATACGCTGGTAGCGATGATTGGGTTCGACTAGCCTGAGACGAGCTGCAATCTGGGCGACCGGACGATCTTCATGGATCTCAGGCGGCCACTCCCGCCGGCAAGCTGCGCAGCTTCACGGGTGTTCTTTCCGACAGGCTTCGTCTATTGGAAGCCCGGACGATGTTGTATGCTTAGATCGAGGGCCGAAGAGTGCGGACCTATCGGGCCCGCAGTTGGTTTGCATCGATACGCCGTCCCCGACACAGAAACGGTGCGAAGAACGGCAGCCGGGACGATCTCTCGCGATCGATCCGGAAAGAATCATTTTGGGCGCGCAAGGTCGACAAGTGGGACACAAGGTTCAAGACCACGTTGCAGGATAAGCAACAAGCGCCTCTTGGTTTCCTCTTCCAGCCTGTCTCTGGTTAGTCTCAGCTTAGTTGGAAAAAATGGTCTCAACGCCGGCGACGGAGGATGCGGCCGGTCTAGGTTGAATCTGGCATTGGTATGCTCGCGATTGACGATTTGGGCAGGTGAGTTGGTAGGCTAGACAACTGGACAGCGAAGAATTCACCGTCTATTCGAGCCCAGACCGTCTATTGGAGCTTCGAATGCCGATAGACCGATCGCGTCGGACCCTTCGGTCGCGTGTTGTATGACGTTGTTGGCCCTTTGCACTGGGCCGACCGATTCATTCACCACCAGCACTAGGGCGGTGGATGAGTTGAAAACAACAAATGTTGGTCTTCATCACGATCTTCAATCGTGGAAGGCGAAAGAAACCGCGCTCTGACCCGAATTGTTGGCACTGATTGTTTCCAATGCGTCGGGACAAGACTGAAGGGTGGGGGGCGAAGAAGAGTAGAAAACAAGAAAGATCTGGGAACCAACAGTCAAGTCGCGGCAGGCAGTTGCAGGAATTTCAGGAGGTTCTTCTCCGGAGAACCTGACGATCCCCGCGGCATGATACACCGGGTGGATAGCATGGGATTTCTTCAGATCGAGATTTGAAAAGTCCATCGGAGTTTGCCCCGCCCACTAAGAGAACCCCGAAGGTCGTGCGCGGCCTGGCATTAGTAAACCAAGATGATGGGTTGCAATAGTGCGGCTCCCGACGGGGTGACTCAGGAACAGTTTGTAATGCCAGGTGAAGGAGATAGTTCCGTCGTCCAATGATGGCGCGTGTGACGTAGTGCTGGAAGATCTTTACGGGGGCGATAAAGCTCATGTGCTTGTTTGTTGAGTTTTCGAGACGCACATGTGCGACGGAAAACTCTCCGGAAGACCTCCATTGGCAGGATATGTGGCTCGGGGGTGCTGAATGTGCCACATCAGCCGGGGGTGTTCGCCACTCAAAGCCACAATTCTTGATTAACAGGGCAGAAAGCTCCAATCATTTGACACGTTCGGGAACTCGGGAAACGTGGACAGTCGCTTCGCTGCCCTGTGGGGGGTGGCAGAAAACAGGCGAGCTGCACAACTTGCGTGGGATGATGGCAGCAAGGGGTGGGGATGCCACGGGAATGGGAAACACCTCGTGGAGCGGTGTCTTGTGAGGGGTGCCAATGTGCCTGGGAACACTGGGAACACTGGGAACACTGGCAGGACTGGGCATACGATTCCATTCTAGTGGCATGTTAGTGCGTGAACTGGTGCCGCCAGAGCTGGGCCACCAAGAAGTTCCCGGCCGATCAGCCACGGGCTCTCCATTCCGTCCACTGCGTGGCCAATGTTCAACAATGTGTGGGGAAGAGACTGACCGTTGAGAGAGGCCGACGGTCCGGATGGATTTCCGGGAGGTGGCAGCCCAATGAGTTGCGCCATCTTGCCCGGAGGTTATCTCCGGGGCCCCTCCCTTGGCACGACGAAAGCAGGACGTCGACATGGCGTTGGAGGGACATCAGTCGTCATTGTACAGTGTTAGCTGACAAGCTCCTGCCCCTCTTCCAATTTCAGTCTCTGGAACTGTTCCATGTGCTTTTGGACCGTCCTAGTGGCCTGGAAGTGGCTTGGTCCTGCACGGGTACGCGGTCTTTTCCAGGGCGGCACGGCATGTTTAGTCTCTCGATGAGGGAAGCCCATCCACAAGCCCCGTCGGCATTGTGGCTGCTCGTGCTCCTCGACCTTGTTGAGAGTCAATTGTGCTACCTGATTGGCCCTATACCTTGTACGGTATCACTCCTCAAGCCCAGATTCGATCTAGTTGGCAAAGGCCTGCCTGTCCACCGTGTTGAGCTACTGTCCTGCCTGTTCTTGTGTGTCGTGTTCGTCCTGGTCCTGCTCCCCGCGAAGGGTTTGTATAAAGTACCCAGGACCTCCTCTGTTCGCCCCCTTCGCAAAGCCATATCCATATGTTCGCCAATCTACTGTTATTTTAGCTCGAGAACTGAATATTGTTTGATTTACATATACAATTCTTCGAGTACTCCATTCCATACCCTTGGCAACCAAGCACGGCCACACTCAGAGCGACGCTATTCCGAGCCCCGAACCTAGCCAACCACACCCTGCCTGACAGGCCAAGATACCCTGGTAAACCTTCTCTGCCCCGGCACAACATCACAAGCCACAGAGCTCAGCAACCATGGATTCTGGCTCAGCAGGTGTGAGTACACTTCAAAGTGGGTTGTCGAGTAGCGCATTTCACGATCTGCTCTCTGACTCTTTCGCCAACCCGACAGACGAATATACCTCGCAACAACAAATACAACAACGCCAATCAGACCAACAACAAACGGATTGCTTCTTCCAGCGACAACTGAATATCAAAAGAGAGAATGAAGCTGCCAACACCACGCCACAGTTCTTCGTCGCGCCCTCTGCCCTGACTTCAGCACCCGACGCTGCGTCAATCATCTCCGACAGCACATCGTCCCCCTCAACACGGAGCTCTCATGTGTGGCAGGACTCGCCCGCGGCCAACTCCCCATTGTCGCCAGTGAGCTCCGTACTATCGCCGCCGAATTCCAGCATCAAGTCGCCTCCGGTCGACCCCTTGATTATTAGATCCGAGCAAGAGACGAAACCCCTGCCGGCAGAAGCAATCGAGTCGCCAAAGAGGCGGCGTGGCAGACCTCGTCTCACGGAACCCAAGGCACGAGCGGCGGACGCGCCAGCGACGACAACATCAACGACGGGGGCGAAGGTACAGAAGAAGTCCGCAGCCTCGCGACGCGCTTCGACGGCGTCCGCGAGCGGCGCTGACGATGCCAAGGCCACACACACCACCGAAGACAAGAAGAACCGCATCCGCGCCCGCAACAGAGAGGCGGCGTACAAGTGCCGGCAAAAAAAGCAGAAGGGGATCGAGGAGCTGCAGTCGCAGGAGGTGGTCGCGGAGAATGTGAACAAGAGCCTACACGCAGAGGCGTCTATGCTGCGGAGCGAGATCTTGGTGCTCAAGAACATGGTTCTTCAGCACGGCGGATGCGGATGCTCTTTCATCGAGGAATACATCTCGGGCGCTGCGCAGAACTTGGTCTCGTCGAGTATGGCGGCGAATGCAATAACAGCGAATGGAGGAGCGGCGATAAACAACACAGGACCCGGAGGCGATTCATCAATGGACTGGGAAATGTTCGACGCGGACGAGCGGAATTCCGAAATATCAGCACTAGGTTCCGATGATGGGTTCTCGATTCTCGACGACGCCTCCATCGCCCATGGCGTGAGAGCTCAATCGCAGGACTTCGTGTTGGCTTAGGAGGATGAAGGGGGGCGGGGATTGTCGACCTGCGTCAGCTCATTCACCTGGTTGGCTTGACAGGTCTTGAGTGTTTTCTTGAGGACAGAAAGAAGCGAAGTCCGGAAGGGCCGGCAAGAAAAGTTTGCTACCAAAATCACATCTGTAGCTAGGGCGTTTGGGAATGCGGCATTCAGCGTGGGCGTCTTGGGGAGGATTGTTTCTACACAGGACCAGGGCCTCATGGCTTAGCACTGGGGTATGACATAATGAGATCAATGACTTGAATTCTGCGTCTTTCCGAGCGTTGTGCACGATTGGCAATTGATTAGTCGATGTTACCGATTCTTCGGTGCTTGAAGCCGCCGCGCCGGATGACGAGCCACCGACACCCGCGGTGGACTCAACTTGGACAACCGTGAACCACGGCTAAGCGGCGCGGGCGCTAGGGATACACTCAACGAACATGGTGTGTCCTAGGACTGTCTCTGTCTCTGTCAGCCGAGTGCAGACGCGCTACGCGAATCATTCGAGAGTTTTCGATGGCAGCTCGCCGCGGGCCTCGTCTCTCGCGCGGCACTGAGGGCGGGTAGGCATAAGATAGACCCGGCAGGTTTCTGTTTCGGATAGGTTCCCATCACGAACACCAATTCCGCAATAGCCCTACGAAGACGCACGTGCTGAGTCGTCATCCACGAAGAGACCGTTCGGTCGTGTCAGTTGACTGGAGGGACCTGAAACCTCGGGTAGCTCCGATGCCCGAGCAGATAACACCGAAGTCTCGCTGATACCAAGGGCCACCGAGTCTATCGTCAAGGACGTCTTTGACTAGCCACGATGTTCACCTGGCTGTCTAATCCACTCGGAAGTAGACTGAGTAAGGCCTTCTCTGCCGCCACATAAGTGAACTAGACTTCAATGTTACGTTTCTTATTGAACGTATATTCTTTCCAATTCTTTCAGACTGCAGAATCATAGTCCGATGTCCAGCCGGCTGTTAAATGGGATGCGAGCTATTCTGAGTCGACGGGTCGGCGTCGTCGTTTATGGCCCGGCATTTGCGCGTTCTTTCAGATGGCCCGGTTTATCAGACGAAGCCGTGAACATGCGGAACAGGCACGACTCGCGATCCAATTACGTGCTCTTTACTTGGCTTCAAGGTGTTGTCAGTGGGATGCATCCAATGAATGGCTGTCTGAGTCCGAGTTCCAAGCGCTCGGCCTTCTGATGCGTGCCTTCAGACGTGCGCAAAGTCAAAACCCGGCCATTACTTGGGCCATCAGTTAGGCAATGGGTGCAGAACCAACAGGTTCTCGAGTGTTGGAGATGGAGGCAGCCATCAAGATTACGAGTTGGTGTGATGCCACGATGTACATTGAAAACATGACTCCGCCAAGAGCTTTCTAAGCATGTCAACGCAGATCATCTCATAGTCACCCGCGCTGTCGTTAATATTACAGTCACCAGTCGTCACAGTCGCATACAGCAGGGTCCATCTCCACATTTCACCTGCAGTATCTCAGCATTCGTTCGCGAAAATGATGGTTCCATCCTACGTCTAGACCCCGCCCATAGGTCTTTCGAATTCGCCACCATGGCGTCCCCTGAACCAACAATCCCACGTTCTGAGTGGGTACGCAGTAGCACATCATTTTGCAAGGACCTGTCCATGTCAGCTCCCCGACCAAGTAGGGTCACTTTAAGCTTTTTGGAAACTCGTAAGTGCCGCGCCACGAAACTCTGACAGCTGGATATGGACTCGTAAGGTGAGACCCAGGCTGCCGCCCAGCGGCAGCTCAGAGTTCACGAAACTTCCATTGGCCGCTTTATCCTTTGCTCTAGTACGATGGAAGTATGCTGCCGTTAGTGGAACTTCTATCCGCCTTCAGTTGGTATATGGTGGTAAAGTTGATGGAGCGCATCCATCCTGACATGTTCGGTGAATCGTCCCATCTGGCTGTGCCATGTGCCCTCCCATCATCTAGGGGTCGAAAAGCGGCTTCGGTTTGCTACGAGACTATGAGATCAAGAACCGATTAGACATAGGCATGTCTGAACAGTTGGCTTCTCCTGTTTCGTGTAAGAGATTTGCTGACTTTTGTTAAGCGCCCTACCATGTACCCCTATCCATATAAGACACATGGCATCGTCTACTACAGATTCCTGACGTTGATCATTTCCGTATTCTCCGCACAATCCAAGCTTGTCGTAAAGTACATCCTAGTACCCGAAGAGGAGCTTCTGGCGAGACAGCCCGGCAAACTGTGCCATACCTGCGGCTAAAGGCTTTGAAGGTTTCTATGTGCGTGCCAGAGGCAAGGAGTGGCCGAGGCGGGTAGCTACTCATCAGGCAACATCCTTCACCAGACGTAGTTTGTGTCCGCCCCGTGGAGCTCCGTCTGTTTCTCCCCTCTCAATCGCTAAAGTCTAAGCTCGAGGCATCATGGACGGCTCTGAGAGGGAATATACGCGCCTAGTGGATCCCATCCTGTTCATGATTAAGGTGCAGTTGCAAGGTTTGGGTGGTCTATAAGCCTGTGATCAGCCGCTTTCTTACTAGTCTTGCGGTTCTCGATGCCACCCCAGTCCGCTCCGCGTACGCCATGCGCCAGCCCGGCAGCCACGCAGTAGTTCCATCGGCGGCATCATGTCGACGCCAATACTACCATTTTACTTCGAGTTGAGCTGGTCGATTCTCAGCACCATCGGCGCTGCGAACGTGTTCTTCGGACTCCTTATCGTCGGGATCACAACCTTTTCCCAGATCACAGTGGTACCGATCATCTCATCGGCGGCGGGCGCAATCGCAAACGGTCTTTGCTACTACGCATACTATGACGAAGGGTATGAGTTGAAGAACAAGGCAGCCGCTTCAGCGTTCGGGGATCTCTTCTGGCTGGTTAGTCCTCGGAAAAATCGAACAACACCGTGAACGAGACTAATGAGCGCTGTAGATACAGGAGGTCGGGCTATCGTTCTATAGCTACGTGCTCCTGCGCAGGATATTGAAGGATCGGGGGTGGGTGATCTTCAACAGCCTGTTTTGGACCTTTGTCGCCGGCCTGGTCGCGCTCCGGATCATGATCGCCATCTCGCGCGTCAAGTACATCCTGCGAGGAAACACGAATCTGCAGAGCACGGTGAACAATCTCCACATCGCCTACTTTGTGCTTATAGCATCGCTGGAATGCGTAAGCGCCTTCTTCCTACTGAAGACGTTTGCCGAGGTCAAATCGACGTCGATCCGAGCAGCCTTGAAAGGTGGTCTGTTCAAGTATCTCATGAGGAGTACCGAGGTCCGACTTGCGACGCTTGCCATCCTTGGAACGATGAGGGCCATCACGTACTCATTTCAGATGACGGCCCAGAGCGCGACAAATGCCGCGAGCCAGTTGGATCGATTCGCGTACACGTTGGAGTGTTTGTTCCCGGTCGTCATGTTGTAAGTCGAAAGCTCATCTACCATGCGTAAGACATGTCCGCTAATAAGAGGCACTTAGCATTGATGTGCTGGCATCCAAGCTGGTCTTCACAACACAGGTGTACGACCCCACATGTCCAAGTCGCCCGGTTTACGAGGGTTCAACTCCGGCAGGAAGCCGGAGGACTGGGATCCAGGGACGCAGCAAAGCGATAGGGTCGTGGAGGTCCGTGGCGGCAAGCGGACGAGTTCGCAGGTAAACATACTCAGCAGCGGCGGGCGTTCGAGATCCGACGTCGATCTTGAGCAGATAGAAACACCAAAACCTCTGGGAGGAATCAGCAAGACAGTCGAGTTCAGTGTGTGGCGCTCTGATCCGGTAAATCAGGAACGGCCGATTCATATCATGACATCGCCATGACAGGAGTCTAGGGTTTCACGGGCAGTTCAATGATACCACGAGTGTAATAAAGAAATATTGCGTTCATAAGACCAACGTGAATCTTCGTAGCACGATGTCACAATCTGTAGTCCAGTGCAAACACTCGGTTGGGATAATACCAACCAAGTGGTACGCGGTACGAAGCGCTCGAACGACCAAATCAGACGACATGTAGACCATTCCATTGGTGCTGGCATCTGGAAGGGATCCATTCAGCCAAGACTAGCGGGATGAAGATCTGGCTTCTCCGGCGGAAGATGGGAATGGGTAACGAGTGATTGGAAACGGCGCCAGCTACCTAGTGTGCCAAGCGCTATAATTGTTTCACGAGGTCGAACGGGCCTGTGTCCGGGCAGATTAATACATCAGACTGAGCACCCTACCGGGGTTACGAGGTTTGACTAGAACCAACAGCCGGTCGGCGTCAGCAGCCTGCATGCGACGGGCGTTCAAGCACTTGGCATCGCGTTGATAATTGAAATAGAACCCACAATGGGGATCTCTTGCTGACATTGAAGGGTATCTCAAGATGCTAGTCATTACTCGTTGTCCGAACCTCAGGGCGCATAGCTGAGAACGCTCATGTCTCTGACCGTGCCCTGCCTTTCATCATAACCCTCCATATCATAGTATGGCATACCGAACTGCTGACCCCCGAACATCTCCATGCCCGGTTGAATCGTGGGTGGTCCCGATGTAGCATAGGGGTTTATCCCGAACGCCGGGTCACAGGCTTTCTCGGGCCCTTGCGACTCTGCGGACGGGACCTGGGACAAGAAGTCAAAGTTGAAATCCGGGATCGCGGGGTCACCACCGAAAATCTCCAACGGGTCTGGCATCTCTGGTGTCGTGCCGGCAGTGGTCATCGTCGAGGGCGATGTGTCCGTCGCGATGAACGAGGATATCCCGAACCCGGGACTTGACATGTCGCCGATGCTTGGTGATGGGCCTTCGATGTTTCGCTCTTGGCTCTCAATCTGCTGGTAGCTCTTGAACAACGTAAGCTGTAGGTTGCGCGCGATCTCAATGACCTTTTGCTTCATCCCTTCCTCGACGAAGCTGAGCTCCTGCTCGACTTCTTTCTCGAGCTGTCGGCGGACCTGAGTGGGGAGTTCGCGACGGAGATAGTCCTCGTATCCGCCGAGATTCGTTTGGGCGTCCTCTGTGTTGTAGTCTGAAGTTTGTCAGCCGTTGAGCCCTGTTATCAGTTACGAGATGATTGACTCACATGGAGACGGGATCTCTCGCTCTCTGACGTCTGGGAAGAGAATGCTGTAGACCTGTGTCCACTTCTCAGCTTCGTTGAGCTCTTTGCCGCTAGTCTTCTTCCGCGACCGAAGCTTCTTTTCTTGATCTTGGGTGATGCCGTCCAACACCTCTGGTTCCTTGACTTCGCATGGAGTAGGCAAGCGCGCATGCGCTTGGAGGTCTGCTTGAGTCTCAAACGGCTGGGAGCAACGCGGGCATGAGAACTTGGGTAGTGAGTGCTTGCGGTATATGTGCTCCATGTATCGTGTATTAGCATCTTATCTAGCGGTTATAATGGCAAAAGGCTTACTTGATGCGATGAACGTGATCCCACCCTGGACCACAGCAGGGACGCTGGTTCTTATACTTGCGTGGATTGTGCTTGAAGAACGGACAAGCCAGCTTGGCGCCGCTGACTTGGTCTTCCTGAACCTTGGGAAGCTTGGCGCGGGGCGGACGATTCCCATCCCCATCCCCATCCTCTTCTTCCTCGTCCTCTTTTCTCTTGTCGTCCGATCTACCGCGCTTCGACGCCAGAGATCTCTTCTTGCGGCCCGGTGCTTCTGACGCCCGGCTCGCGGCCACTGGTGCTGCTGCGGCCACGCCCGGAGGTTCTTGAACTGATTTGCCTCCCCGATATGAAAGTCTGGATATTCTGCGCCTGTCTCTCTGTGAACCCGGTGGCAGAGATGAGCCTGCCGCCGCCACTTGTTGAAGCAATGCTTCCAGGTCCCCAGAACCCCTTCCAACAGCAGGTGCGAAGGCCGCACTCTCTTCTTCGACTACCACGGCACGGGTGGACTCCTGCAGATCAACAACAGAATTCGACGAGGCTGATGCGCGCTTTGCCCTTTTCTTTTGCTTTTTAGAGATCCTTTGTGGCTCAGGGGGCTCGAACTCCTCTGCAAAAGCCCCATTAGCCATGGGGTCTTGACTTCCTGGAACAGCAGCCCTTGGGGATGGGCCGCCTAGAGACGGCGGGATTCTCCGCGGTTCATTTTCGAGGTCCAATACCATCGGCGGGTATGCAATGTGTTCTTTCCCTATTTCGTCTTCTCGGCCGATTGCTGTCTCAAATGCAGCAGGTGCTCCTGACGAGACCTCCTCATCGTCCTCATCTTCGCCGTCGTCTTCCACTTTTTCGAGACCTGATCCTCCCTTCTCTTCTTCACTTTCCTCCACACTCTTCTTTTTCTTCTTGCTTCTCTTTAACAAATTTGAGACCGAGAAAGACTTCGCCTTGGGAGCGGTTGGTGGAGGGGGCGACGCCAGCATTGGCATCGCGCCCAGCATTGGTGGCATCGCGCTGTTCGGCCGATCTTCAGCATTGCTCTTGTCCTCTGACAAAGAAAGAGATCTCAGTGCAGATTGTGTATCCCCTTGCCTTGATAGACTTCTGAGTCTCCAGCGCTCGTCCAGGGATGAAACTGAGTTGGATGTTGTAGTCGACGCGGTACCGACCAAAGACTGGACCAGAGACTCCTTGCGGGTGTCTCTGTCATTTCTCCGGCCTTCTCTGGTCGCTCTGAGCCCTCCCAGCTTCGCTCTTTTCGTCTCGATGTCTTTTGCTCTTTCTTCCTTTCTCGAAGGCTCCGGACGTTCAACACTGCTTTGCTTCTCATGTATGATAATAGCATCCTTTGGCAGTGTGTAACTTTCTGCCGCCTTATCCGTGCCTGGAGTTTGAGCCGAGCCAAAGGCACCAGTCAAGGGTTTGAATGGAGCGAATCCCGTCGGAACTGGCATTGGAGCTGCAAACTGAGGGGTGATGAATGAGTTCCGGGCGTTGGGCATGGGCTGAGGTGCCCCCGGGAAAGGAAGACTCGGCCGATCTTCCTCATCCTCCTCTTTCACCCTCAACTTGACATCAAGCCAGTCCATGAACGAGGTCATGACACTGTCAACCATCATTCGCTGTACCCTCTTCGAAGGACCCTCATTTCCGTCAAAATCTTCATCGTGAGTGCTGGACGAATCCTCTTCATTGGAAGAGTCTTCGCCCTTGACGGCTATCTCGCTAGGCGTGCTGGCACCGGCTGTTTGAAGTGTGGCCATAATTCCGCTGTTGGCAGATTGAGAAACAATGGCCTCAAAGCGCGGTTGCTCTTCGACTTTTGTCGTGGGACTTTCTGCCGACTCGAATTGGCCAACTTGCGAATGCTGTGGTTCAACGTTCACGAGTTCAAAGGCGAACACAGCGAGGTCCAGGTCAGCATCCTCAGCCTCAGGGCTGGTCTCTGTAGCATCAGGTGATCCATTGCGGCCACTTGCGTTGCTGCCTCTCAATGCTTCGTCGTCAGAGACCTGAGCCTTGCCCTTTTCTGGTGGCGGGGGGCTCATGGTGGGAGTCGTGTCCAAGACAGGACGCGGTCAATGGCGGGGAAAGCAAACAAAAGTGGCGCCAATTATGATGGTTGTGAGCTCAGTTTGAGCTTCCAGTATCATGAACCAAACGATGCTACGATTCGATTCGCGACAGATTGTCAACAGCTGGGGTGTAGAGGTGAGCGAAAGGGAGGTTGACAATGTCAGGGGTAGGCGGCTTATGAGTGCGGATTGAGTGGCGTGAGTTTTACGCCGCTGCGCAAAACTCGGGGGCGCATTGCGGCTGAGGGACCCACTTGGCCGAGTGCGGGGTCTCCACTTAATTTCCACGCCGTTGGGCCCGGCCGTGCGGTGCCGTGCAGCTCGTTGCATGCTCCGAATGGATGGCACTGATCCGTCTTGGTGAGATTGATTGCGCCGTTTCGCAAAACAGGTGGACATGAGGTTTTTGTAGAATCCCGATGTTCCTCTCTCCGGGATCTGTATAATCAGCTCGCTTCATGCTCCGTTTGAAACCCACGGCTCGTCCCCGATCACTCATTTACCCTCACGGCCAGTAACACAAGCACTGCCTCGTCATCCACTGTAAGCTTCCCTTACGCTTCATGATTTCACAAAGTCTGAACTGACAATAGCAAGCGGCCGGGCTCTCAACGACATAGAGCATTCCATCAGAATCAACATGTTCTAGGGTCGAATGAGGAAATTTTACAGAGGGACTGGTGGGGTTCAACCTTGACGTTAGCGGGTCGTTGTGGAGGACATGTCCCCAAAGGGCGCCATAATGACAGCAAGTTATGGGGCAATTTGACTCTGGGGACGCTGAAGGGCGCCCCCTCTAAGGCGTCCTTGACACCCTGCGGCGCTAACAGGAAACCCGACGCCTTTTAAGCTGGAAGGAGCCACCCACCACGCGACGGCTGAGAACAGAAGGAACGAACGGGATGTGATGCTCTTTCCTCACACAAAGCGCAGTTGCTGCTTTTCGATCGCACTTTCCAACAATGAAACTTATGAGACCCGGAGGAATTTGATCCGATTCCAGTCATTCGAATGGACGCCTGAGGATCACCCCGCCCGGCCTCAATAAGGTATTGGAAGAAACAAACACCTCACCGACTTCGGCCTCCCACGTACACCGCGACACAAGACCAAATCGCTATCGTCGGAACCTCACCCGTCATTTCGGCGTTGACAGCCGATATCTTCAACACGCCCGAGACGCCAGACAGCAGATATCGATTGAACCGACCCAACCAGCAGCGGCGACAACCCCCGAAGATACCCTGCGACCTGCTCTTCTGGGTGGCCTGGCGTTATCTCCTCGCCAATGATCCAAGACGAACCCCCAAGCACCCCAAGACCTCCCCGCGCCATCTCATTCGACAGAGCCCTGTCACCCAAGACTTATTGCCATTTAGCCTATCCCGTTGCTGTTGCTGGAGTGCGAGATGGCTGAGCTGGCAGTGCTCGCAAAGAGATAAGACACCACCACCGCTTGGCTGGCTTGGCCGTTTCCTCGCGGTACATAAGAACACCAAGCCACCACAACAAACCCCACGAATACGCCAACAGCTCCCTTCATCGCTCTGGAATGTTTTATCTAGGTGCAACCAACGGCACTTACTGCGATCTAGCTGCAGACACTCACAAAATCACAAACACAGACCAGCCAACATGTGGTAGGTGAAAACACTCGTGGTATCTTGATTTTGCTAAGAAATGACTAGACGGGAACGTACGTTCCGGCAGGCACCCCTCTAATGGATGTTGGGCGGTCCTGCATTACAATGTACATGGAATGGCAAGTTGCCATGGCCCCGGATACTGAGCTAGTGCTACCCGGAAGCCGTTCTTTTTCGCGTTCAAACAATCATTCTCCCGTTTACCAAACGTGGTTGATGGCACGTCTCCACGCGGGCATCGCAGCAATCTTGGCACGGTACGCGTGGATCTCGTCCCAGTCAAGCTCACGACGGCCAGTGTCGACGTCCATCTGAGAGGTGCGGAGCCAACCGGTACGCTTCCAGAGGAAACCACCGACCCAGAAAACAATTACGACGGGGAGAGCAAGGTATGACTTGAAGAAGCCTTCAGCACCGTTGAGCTCGCTTGTGCCGGGAGGGGCAATGGCAGTGTAGAACTGGTCTTGGAGTTAGCATTTTGCATCTGTCTCTGAGGGGGGTACCAAAACTTACCTGAGCAGCAAGAACGACGAAGCAGAGGAAGAGACCGATCCAGGAGCCGGTGACACCACCAATAGCTCTGAAAGGAATCTCGTCAACGGTGTGACCGTGGTAGGCCCACGCCTTACGGAAACGGATGTGAGCGAGGCAAATAGAGCCCCAGGTGAAGACGGCGGCGAGGCCCGAGAGCGCCAACAGCCAGTCGAACACGACGGGACCGGAAGCGTTGAGGTTGACGTAAGCCAGGGGACCGAAGATGAGGATGGCAAAGACAGACGGCAAGGGGCGGCCGGACTTGTCAATGTAGGTGAAGATCTTGGGCGCGTAGCCCTGCTGAGCCAAGGCAGTGAGGGTACGCGATCCACCGTACACACCGGACACACCGATCGACAGAACCGAGACGAGAATGACAACGTTCATGAAGTGGTCGAAGCCCTTAAGACCGGCGTACTTGCCGACAAGCACGAAGGGAGAGGCCTTAACATCAGAGTACGAGGACTCAGACAGCAGGGAAGGGTCGTCGGAGGGGATCAACAGACCAACGAAGAAGAGACCGAGGATGTAGAAGACGGTGATACGCCAGAAAACCTGCTTAATGGCACCAGGCAGCGACTTGACGGGGTTCTTAGCCTCAGCAGCAGCGAGACCAACCAATTCGGTCCCGGAGAAGGAGAAGGCGGCAGTGACGAAGACGGAGCAGAAGCCCTTGAAACCGTTGCGGAAGGCACCGGGGTCATACCACAGCTTCGCGCCTTGGTAGGTGTTGTAACGACCGCTGCTAGGGCCGCCGCCGAGGACAAGGACGAAGCAGATGATCATGAAGATGATGGTGGCACCCAGCTTAATGCAAGATGACCAGAATTCCTCCTCAGCATATCCCAGAGAACCGAAAACGTTGATGACGAAGATGGCGACGAGGAAGACGGTAATCCAGACAGCGACGCTAGTTTCGCTATCCCAGTATCCGATGACGAGACCGCAAACTGTCAATTCGAGAGGAAGAACGGCAGCCCATTGGAAAACGTAGTTCCAGCCCATGGCGAAACCCCAGGAAGGATCGATGAAGCGAGTCGAGTACGTGTAGAAACCACCAGAGACAGGATACATGACAGCGAGTTCACCAAGGGCGTACACTGTTGCGGCGCGTTAGCTTTTGTCGCATACTTCGGATGGGCGGTAATTCCAGCACTTACCGACATTGAACATCATGATACCAACCAGCAAGAAATCGATAAACAGAGAGCCAGGGCCCTAGGGAAGTCGTCAGCGAAAGAGCGCAACATCATCTGTTACAGCAAGTACTCACGCCCTTGCTCAGAGCGCCACCGGAACCGACGAAGAAACCAGCACCGATGGATCCACCGATGGCAATCATGTGCAGATGGCGAGTGCTCATGGCACGGTCGAGCTCGACGACACCACGGCCATATTCCTTCTTCTTGAAGGACTCGGCGTTCAGGCCGTTGCGGGTGGCCCAGCTTTCCTCGTGGACGTCGCCGCGGATGGCGTTTCCGCTACCGCTGTCGTATCCGGGAAGGCTGCCAGAGGCCTTCTCATCGGCCTCGAGCACCTTGGTGGGGGTAACCCCGTCTGAAGACATGATGATGATGTGTCGACAAGGCTTGGATCACTCAAGACTTATGAGGGGTGAACAGACTCGATTGTCTGTTGCAAAAACAAAGATTACGGGAGCGAGACCCGAGTGGGATGAGAAAAGGAAGGAGAGGGATACTACACGAACTCAGGGAAGATGGGACGGGGGAGGCCAGGTCCTTTTGAAGGAAAACAGAACGAGACAAGCACCGGCGCGCAACGACTAAGGGTTCTCGTCAAGGGCGACAAGCGGATCAGTCATGCATGGAAGGCTGCTAGGTTGTAGTCCGTTGACGATGGAAAATTACACATGGGAGGGAAGAGGCGAGGGTCTGGGGCTGGTCTTCTGATGAGGCCTGTGTCTTGCCGGGCTTGCCCCCTCTCTCTTTCGACGGGCGAGAGACGCAGATCTTGGCGTGGACGGGCATATGGCAGGCCATCCTAGACATCGACCCCGTTACTTGTCGCATAGCATTATGTGGGATGGGGGCGATTTGGCTTTCGGACGTGCTCAGAAAGAATACGTACCCCGGGCTGCGGGAACCAGCGAAAGCTACACCGGGTGTCGAATCTAGAGCTGAGGTGAGTTAGGCGGACAACTATCCGAGGTGCATGGCGCGCTAACGAGGGATCCAGGCGCGGGTACGAGCTCTTTTCGGCTTGCCAGAAGAGGGACCGGATGCCTTGCCTACGCGACAGCCACAGTCAAAGTCGCAGCAGATGGGGGGTTATTGAGACGACGAGACAGACAGACAAACGCACGCCTCCGGGTGACGGGAGAATGAAGACCATGCAACTGGATTGGCAATCTGCTCTCCAGACTCTCTCCACCGGCAGCGCCCCATCCGGGCGATTGAATATTTGGAGCGTGCAGATAGCGCTGGCGGTGCTGGTTGGCCAATGGGCAGGGTGTCACTTGAAGCCGTTAGCAAATGGCTCCGAAAAAGTGGCCGCCCCTCCCTTCACCCACTAGCGCTGCCTCCTCAACGTTATCTGAGGATCCAGTCGGCCCTCGTTCCCTCGAACTTGGGTGTGGAAATGGAGCAAGTGGAGAAACGAGCACGAGTCTCTGGGACTGTCTGACTGGGTTTGGGCAGCGAGAGGGGGCCAGCCAGAGGTCCAGGTCCAAGAAGTCCAGGTCCTGGTCCAGGTCCAGGACGCTGGGGACGAATCTGAACCGCTACCCTCTGGCTGGGATGGCATTTGCTGGATTATCGACCGTCATGCGCAACATCACTGGACAACGTACACGTCGAGGAGATGGAGGCTCACTAGGCGGAAATCTCTGTCGACAAACAAGCCACAAGCTTCTGTCCGGCTGTTGTCCAAGGTTGCAGCGGCTCTTCGGGGCTGGGCACGGCACCTATGGATAATGGCAACTCCCTCTCGCGACCTTGCATCGCCAAGCACAGCTGTCTTGTTGGCTCAAGCTGCTGCAGACAGCTGGCTGGCCGGGTATGCATCGATGCATGCGTGGGTGGGCCATGGTCGATCTTGGCCGCCCCAGGTTTCCCTCACCCTTGCATCACCCCCCGACGTCGTGCAGGAGACGGAGAACAGGGTCAACATCGAGGTCGTGTAATTGCTAGCGTCGGGTTGACGCTAGCTGTCATGACCATTCACGCTCACGCCAACAGCCATTTGTGCCATTGCCTAGCTCTCCCGCGCAGCGTCATTCTTGTTGATCCTGGCCGGCGCGGTTCTGTGTCTTTTCCAACTCACACACGGCAGGTCAGGCGACAGCCACAGGGTCTTTCTTAGGTAGTGTGGTGCGTTTTGTTTCGAAGACGGCGGTGCACTCTTCGTAGCCTGGCGCCTGGGAAGCAAGTTCTGCAGTAAAATGCAAGGGAGGGTGGGAGATTGGGTCCCACCCCCTGGTTGATATCTCTCAGTCGCAACGCGGTGTACACGACAGCACCACGTCTTCGCCGGTATATGCCCTATCGCAGCTATATCTGTCGCATTCATCATCAATTGCTGACTATTTTACATCAAAGATCCATTCCGGTAGTGATCCAACCAGTCCGTCGGGTACGGCGGCGTGGGATGCACTTTTATGGTTGACTGGTCGTACGGACACCTCTCCATGGCGATAGGGCAATGACAGAATTTCGGTATGACGTCTGGTGATGAGCTGATGCTTTGCGATAGGACAGAGACACAGCCGGAACCATCTTGGACCGACCTGACAGGTGGCAATGCGATAAGGGATTGGTGGTGTTGGTGCGACCCGGCTCATCCCATTTGCAGACTTCGTTTCGAACATGCCATCAATGCGGCTGCTCAGCGTTCTCGGTATGGCAGACACATGAGCCAAGGTGGGTTGGGGGATTATCTG
>JABGMY010001338.1:44184-62759 GCA_014705525.1 Colletotrichum sp. HC292
GGTCTAGCGGCAGGTATCTAGGTGCCGTCGCGAACTAACTGATGGATGGCATGCACATCCCAGCTTCATGGGCAGATTAGAGCGTTCGATTCAAGCTTCTAGCGCTCTTCTATCGGCCCTGTGTCCAATCTCGTGTCGCTGCATCTCATTCGTTAATCTGAGGGTGATCAGAGCTGCCCTGAGACTCCCACGAGTCGCACCCTTCAAGGTATATGTGCGAAGTCATCCAACAGCTTGCAGCTGCAGCTTGTTTGTCTTATCTATGGTTCCGATATCAAACAAACGGAAGTTCGAGACGGAAACGCTTATCTGCGCAGGAGACCCAGGGGACCAGGACCACTGGACCACAATTCATGCGGAGCCGTCTCGACTTTGGGCTGCCAGACGAGACCCTAGTCCAATGCCCACCGTTCCGGAGTGCTTCCTGGAAGATCTCCACAATAATGGGGCGAACTCGGGGAAACCCCCCCAAGTGTGTTAGGCGCCAGGCAGTTCAAGGACATGTCGGTCAGCCTGGCCAGGGGAGACTTTCCGAGGATGAGGCCGCGAGCGGGCAACTCAATGGCCATGGCCAGTGAGGAGCTGAAGATTTGGTGCGCAGCGCGTCACACGACTCAGTTGCCACGGAGCGCGATGCCAATGAACAGGGGCGCCGGGCGGACTGGAAGTTCCTGGGAAGCACCCAGTTGAAGCCGGCGTCGATGATTTTGGCTCATTCAAGCTTCACGGAACAGCCACGTTTTCGCTGATGACCGTGTCTCGTCTTGATATATCACGGGTTTCCAACTGAAAAGGCGGTATTATCGCACTGCTTTGTGTCGGAAAGCAACAACTACCACAATGGTCCATGTGAAAGGGGGTTGAGGCGTTCTGAACTCAACGCCGGGCTGCAGCGCCAACGCACGTCGATTGTCGCCGTGCCGGCAGGCAGTCGCACCAACCCACACTGGCGCGGCGGCAGTCCTACGAGACCCGTATTCAAGATTGGCTCGACCAAAAGACACTCGAAACGGCAGTGAGCTCCTTGATGGCAGCTTGGCCACCAACGCGCACGACTCTGTCGTCTGTCATGCGAAATCAGCGACGACAAGGCCGACGTAGCATCACAACGGCATCTCCCCAGCGGAAGGATTCGCATCCCGTCAGCGAGAAGAGGCTGAGGAATGGGCGCTATTGCGACCCCTACATACGCGCCAGTTGAGTCGCACGCCGGTGCCCCGACAATCGCGAGTTGCTCGTCAAAAACCCCTCATCGCATGTGAAGAACGAAGCGATCCCGCGCCGCCGTGTCATGATTCGCGTTAGCGGCGCGTGCCTCTCAAATGAACAGGTAGCGGACACTTTTCCCCTCACGTTGCTCCAATCCACGGTGATGGATTAGCATCCTCTGGGGAAGCGTCGTGAGGTTCTCATTCGTGCGCAAAGATTTTCTCGTACGTAACAGCTTGCGTTAGGCGTTGGCCTCTGCTTCCTCGGCTCTTATCTCCCCAAACTGTGGACACCTGGGATGGGACGAGGGTCGCTTGCGTTCGGACTGACCGAAGGAGGTGACAGGACCCGCTACGATGTGTCTGCAATCTTATGTCGACCGCGCGCCCCCTGGGGTCCATAATGCTGATATCGGAGCTTGTTGGTGAGGCAGGCGCATTCGACCATTGCATCCTATCATGAGGTGATCTACATCCGATTCCGAAGACATCGCGAGGATGACGGCTAAGGCGTAGAAGACGTTTTCAACGGGGGCTAATGAATCGTCGGACTGGACGCTTTAAATTTGACGCGGCCGCTGATATGTCGGCCGCGCCGTCGTGAATCTCTTCAATTGTTTTGGATATACAGAACAGGAGACATGTCGTTGACATGCGCCGCCTCCAGATGCTCCAGCTGAGAGATAGGCGCCGCCGTAGGGCTGCCCAGAACTTCCATGCGTCGAGAAAGAACATTCCGACATCTTGGCCCTGCAGTCGAAGCTGAAATGCGAGGCGACCGTGGTCCTTGACCATGACGCCGCCCTGCTTTGCCCTATCACCCTGCCTTGCCGCCGCCGCCGCTAGACTCCGGGCAGAGGAATGCACACCCAGTCTGCCGAGGGCTTGGGGCCGTCGATGATCACCCGCCGCGCAGCGCCTGGCATGGCCAAGGGCTGCTGCGCTGATAAGGCACGATCGGGGGTTCAGGAGGTTTTTTCTCTGGCGTTTTCGCCTTCAAACTCCAGGGCTGAACGCCCGCAAGACAAGCGGCAAGGCCGCCTCGGGAATCGGAGAGGACGGCTTGGCCGTTGGCTCCTGGTCCCTGGGTTGGCTTCGACGCGATGATACAGCGGCTTCTTATCTCTGGATGAGCGGCCCGCGGGCTGGAGTGCCTGCATTCCAAGCTTGGCTCCTATCGGCGGCGGCGTCGGTTTGCTGTGCTCAAAGGCAGCTTAGTCACCCGCCGAGACGGGGAAAGTCGACGGGTTGCTGGAGATTGGTCAGTCGCCAGCTCTGAGATGGGAAGATTGTGTGGTCTTGCGAGTGACTGTGCCGCAACATACCTGCATGTCGCAGCTTGGCTACCGCAGAACGAGAGGCCTCTGGGACAGCAACCGTCAAAGGGTCGCGTGAATCTGCGAGCAGTCGTCAGCCAATCTGCCAGCGTTCGATATCACGCCAATGACATTCCACACGTGTGCAGAAAAGGCGTTTGGCCGCAAGCCACCTACCTGAGAGCTGAAGCACCTAGCCACAAAACACGTCCCCAACGGGCAAGGCCTCGTCGCTCATACGATGAAGCTTACGAGTCCCTCTCTGCAGGCAGACTGCGACGACTTTTGAGCATGTTTTTGGCGACCTCTGAGACCTGGTGTCCTCCGTGCGACCGATGCATATGAACTGACCGACGTCCGTTTCCCCAGACTCTGCGCTCTTGGCATCAGTTCCAATTGACACATCGCTTCAAAGAAAAGAGCCCATTTTACCCCGCGTAATCCACGTCTCATATAGCATAATTCTTCCCAGAAACGGCCGGGAGCTCCATCATTTACAATTATTACTTGAGAGAATCCTCTCGTGGACTTTTTATTACGTACGGCCGGCGCAACCCGTCTCCACCGGCCTCGTGCGTCGCCGTACGTACGGTGCTCCAGTTTTCCCCCGCGATCTGAGCCAGAGCCGAGCCTGGCCGCCGGCGCGCACCCTACCGCCAAAAACAGATCTTTAATAACAGAAAAGAGAAAAAAAATGGATCCGGAGAAGGGAAATGGGATCGGCATGACGAAGTTGCAGCAGGACGTTCCGGGTTTTGAGCAGAGGCAGAGCGTGCCTGTCGAGGGGGAGGACCAGGACCGGCTCGACCTTCCTCCCCCGTACGAGGCGACCACCGCGTCCTCCACCACCGCGGCGCCTGCCGTCACGCCGCCGGGGTCCAGCAGCCCGGCGGGCTCGGTCAGAGGGGAGGACGCGGCGTTCCTCCCGCAAGAGGCGCAGCGGGGCGGCGGGTACCAGAGGACGAGCCCGATGAGTGTCGGTCGGAGCAAGGACGAGGAGAGGTGGGAGCCGATGAGGGGGGAGCCTGGCTGCTGTTTCCGTGATGGTGCCGGGTGCTGTTTCTCGGATCGAGGGGGGTGTTGCTTTTCCGATCGGAGCGGGTGCTGTTTTTCTGATCGCAACGGGTGCTGTTTCTCGGATACTGAAGGGTGTTGTTTTTCGGATACGAAGGGGTGTTGCTTTTCGAGCGGGGAGGCGGCGTGTTGTAGTTCTGGGCCGAGGAGGCGTTGAGAACGGTTATGGGTATGGCGTTCGGATGTGACTAGGGTTGAGGTTCTGTTAGATGGGCGTTTCTGGATGAGTAGGCTTAGGGGCATGGGGCAAGGCGTAAGGGTTTCGTATATAAGAGATCGGATTCTTTCAGTAGCAGTAAACTGTCAAACATAAGAGCCACGTACATGTGTTGGCACTGTCCGGTGTTCCCCTCTGGCGTTCATTCGCATGACTTTTTGCGTCATGTGCTCGAAGCAGGCGAGAACGTCGGGATCGAGGTCCTATTTTGTTGTCATCGACGGGACACCGGGAACGATGCTGTTCTCCGTCGATCAAAAGGTAACATGATTGGAAAGTATTTGCTGTCTGGATCACAAGAATCTTTCCATCGCTTGTACGTTATATAGCCACTGAAGTATGTGAGTACCTCATGAAACTGACTGGTCGTATGACCTTCTCGAGGCACGATATGTGCGTCATGGGTTGCCGGTAGAGCACTAAGACAAGACGTTGAGTATTTAAGCGGCGAGGAGACCATCGTCGGTCAGACATGGGATCGACGGGAGCAATCCCAAGTACTTGACGACGCCCACTCGCTTCGTCTGTGAATGCCTGCTGCTGTTAGGTTTATTACCCAGCGTCGAGTAATGATGCCCGAGACTCCCTTCAAACTGTGGTGTTTGTCGGCGGATCTTTTCTCGGCGTATTCTCACGTCTTGCGGAGGAGTATTCAGTACCTACCTAAGAAGCAATGGCAGCATGATATCACCTGGAATGCGTATCTTAAAAGTTTATTGTAAGGATTAGAGCAGGCAGTTCACTCGCCTAAGAAGCGCGTGATTGGTTTTGTTTGCCTCCGGTGAGGAAGGAAAGCTGACCAAGCCCTGCTTTAACGTCATGGCCGTACCGCCTACCAGCTCATCACTCCTAATGTCGGGCAGTCGCATTCTTCTACTAAAACGACCACAGACAGCAAGACGCACTCAAGCTTCCATGTACGAATCTGAACTCTCACTCATCAATGTAGTTCCATCCCCGATTGTTATCAAGCCCATTAATGTGGCATTGTCCTGAAGTCTACCCCCCAGTAGGAGGCTGCAGACCTCGAAGGGACGAGACATCGTTGGCTTCATCTCACTGGAACAAAGCTCGACTTTCGCTTTTGGCACGCATTTTTGGCTGGCTGCATTTGGCCTTCGTCGTCCATCAGTCTCAAGACCTTTTATGTCAATTTGAGATGTTCCGCAGAGAATCCCTTGCAACACCACCCGAATCCTTTCACTAGGTAGTTTCATTATGCTCAGACCTTGACTTGTTATTCGGTCGACGTAATTGGGGTACTTTTGCACCATGAAGACACCATTTCTTGGCCAATTTTGTCGGAAAGTTCAATCTTCACATGGCCTCAGATACATAGATGGAACGCAAGCCATGTCAAAGAAGTCTTCATGCGTACTTACAGGTTGGGTCACGAGCACGCCAAGCCATACCGCTCTCACAGCGCAGACATTGGTCGCGACATCATCATTTTGAAGAAGCCCTTTGAACATAGATACGATGAATAAATTCTGGACTCTTCAGACAAGGCTGTGGTACATAATCTTCGGCTTCCCTTCTTGTTCCCACAGAGATACCTCAGCTTGTAGATCCTTACCCAGTGTCGGCTGCGTGTTACACAGATATCACCCAATACACACGCACGACCACCCACCATATTTCTCGAAGCGAAGTAAGCTGCATAAGACACGCTGGTCAAAATTAAGGCCGTCCAACCAGTGCAGCTTCCTTCGATTTGATCCTATTGGTCTCAAGTGAGGGGTCGACTCGGCTTCCAAGACATCATCCCCAGTATATATGCGAGAAGCAGGTATGCTTTTGGTGCGTCGTTTCTGTGCAGCGATTCCAAAACCTTCAGTCTCGTGGAGATAGAAGCTCCTTGATACTGTGTGCGATACCTCGGATGTGGTTGAAGAAAGTTCCCAAGCAAGGTGCCACTTCAGCTTCTGTAACTCTACGACATGCCAAAACACAGCATGGAATCCATCGATATTACAGTCGCTTTCATTCTCGCTGAGGTCGAAACAATATCTTCGGCGCACAGAAAGCTTGAACGCATCAAGGGACTCCCCGAAGCTTTCGTCGCAATCGGAAATATTCTCCCGCTGGCTGAAGAGACTTTGCGCCTCCTTCAACAGGCTCTTGAGAGTCAATCTTTCGACCGGCAAGATGAAGATGCGATCATCGAATCTTTAAGTGACGGGCTCAATCATTGTCTTGAGCTCGTTAATTCTACGGAAAGCATCCTCCGCCAGGTCATGGTTGCCGATATGCAAGGCTCAGGCGGCTAGTCGGGCATCATTGGTTCTTATCGCCAGATTGTGGCTTCAATCGGTAAAGGCCAAAACATCGAGACTCTGATGCTGAGCTTTTTGGTTGAATTGAGGGTGTTACTTGTCAATCACAGCATCACAGAGGATGTCGCACTGTCCCGGCAAGACCAAAAAATAGAGGCTGCCTGCGAATCACTCACCCACGTATTTTTATCCCTGCCAGCCTCGGACTATCCAAATCCTCCTACCACAAGGTCAATAGCGAAGACTTCCAAGGAAAGAGAGGTTGTCGTTAAGAACAGAAGCCCGCAACCGTCAACAAGATATCTCACCAAAGACCAGTATGAAACAAGGCTTTTGCGGGCCGCAAGGAGTGGAAAAGAAGAAATAGTTTGGAATCTACTGAACAGGGATGACATCAACTTGGACCAGAAGGATAAAAAAGGTCGTACACCGCTATCATGGGCAGCAGAGAAAGGGCACGAAACCGTCGCTTTACTACTCCTCCAAACAGATAGTGATATAGAGTCCAAGGACAACACAGGCCGGACACCTCTGTCATGGGCGGCAGGAGCAGGACGTCACGCCGTCGTTCAAATCTTGCTGGACTACGGAAGCGACATTGAATCTTTTGATAATATGCTCCAGACACCACTGTCGTGGGCTGCCAGAGAAGGACGCACCATCGTCGTCAGAGATTTGCTGGACTTTGGCAGCAACATCGAATCGTGGGACTACGCTGGCCGGACACCACTGTCATGGGCGGCAGGAGAAGGACACCTCACAATTGTCAGAGATCTGCTGGACTGTGGCAGCGACATCGAATCTTGGGACAATACTGGTCGTACACCATTGTCATGGGCCATAGGGCAAGGACACTTGAGGGTCGTCAGACTCTTACTGGACCACAGTAGCGATATGGAATCCTGGGACAATGCTGGCTGGACACCAATATC
This sequence comes from Colletotrichum sp. HC292, assembly GCA_014705525.1. Lineage (NCBI taxonomy): Eukaryota > Fungi > Ascomycota > Sordariomycetes > Glomerellales > Glomerellaceae > Colletotrichum > Colletotrichum sp. HC292. The sequence continues at coordinate 51,208 of JABGMY010001338.1, forward strand.
ATGGGCTGCAATGAAGGGGCATAAGAGCATTGTGTCACACCTGATTCATGCCGGGGCTAGTGTGGACTCAGTAGACAACAACGGTCGCACGCTGTTGTCCTGGGCGGCAGAGCAAGGTCAAGAAGCTGCCGTTATACAGCTACTCGACGCTGGCGCTGATGCGAACTCAAAGGACAAAGATGGATATACACCATTGTCAAGAGCCGTTGAAAATGGACATTTGGGAGTCGTTCTGCGACTACTAATGGTGGAAGATCTCAAGGGGTCTGGTGGGGTGTCTGAAGAGACTGGCTGGCTTCCCCAGTACAAAGACAGAAGTTTTACGGGGGCAGATTCGCAGCCTCCCTTCAGTAAGCTGGACATCAACTTGCACCAGCTCTGTTGTGCGCACAATCTTCTGCAGAAAGACGGAAGCGACCCTTTTGTGCACCAAAGCTCGGATTTACGAGCTCAGCATCTCAGCCGAGTCGATGTGCAGAACCAGCTTTCCCTCCTCTGTGGGCTGGCTGGCGTGCTCCCGCCAGGAAGCAGACCATCCAGTGCCTTCGGACGGATCAGCTTTTCGATTCAAGAGGCATCGATATTTTTCACTGGCAATCCAGAAGACGAATTACTAGAGCCAACAGCTCGAGACGAGTTGATTCTGCAACTTCATCAAGCAGTCAGCGGACTGGTCTCTGGAGCGGTTTACCTACAACAATCGGGGTTCTGCTGCAATCAATTTACTGCACTCACGACATCTCGAAATGGATCAGGTCGGTCAGTAATCCGCATGAACACCATTTCGTTTCATCGTCTACTGGAATTGGCTGGGAACATCACGACATTGAGGGATACAGGGTTCAGCGATTCTGTCATATCCCGATGTGCTTCAACAAGTACGGACATTCTCAAGAGCTTTTTCGACATCACTTTACCTGTACCATCAACAGTCGATCTCAAGTTGCACTATTGCTCCCTAGCAGTGCAGCTTCTGTGCCTGAGTCTGGTGCTCTATTCGCGAGCTCATATAGGGGCTTTTCATCCTGTCTACTTGACAAAGCCCCTCAACAGAATCGTCCTTCGTGGTAGCTCACCAGACCGTCTACAGATAGTTGCAGAGCAGCACAAACTTTCTTGCATGGGAGACATGGTTGGCGATAAGGTCTTCGCTTTCAGATTGATCTCTAAAGCTGCCCCGATTGAAGAGAATCAGTCTCCACTCCATCTTAGTGCCACGTGCGAAGAGATCGTGGACTCTTGGGGCCCGAGATCTTTGCTTTTCACAGATTCAAAGGAGCACTCAGAGGATAAGATATTTGGCTTGGTGATTCGTGGAGGTATCATCCAGCAACATGGAAGGCTGGGCGATGGCGATCTACTGTTTCATTGGGGAGAGGAATTCATCAACACCGATCCAGTCTCAGCTGTGGTCTTCAGCTTCAGGGACAAAATCGTCATTGGCGCTGCTCTAGACACTGACCGAGAGCCATCGGTATCTTTGGTCCCCAACAGGGAGCCCGAGAAGCAGACGAACGCGCCACAAGTTCAGCATCAGGAATCAGAAATACCCGCACTCGGAACTCTCAAAAAGTCGCAAAGTCAACCTCCTAGAATATACAGATCAGTCCGCGTTAATGAGTCCTGCAAGAGAGATACTTGGGAAACGTGGCGAGCCTCTCAGGGACACCGAGCAATGCTGGGAACAGAGCCGGAAACTTGGAGGTTTGTTGAACGAAGCGTGATGCTGCAATTCGGTGACAAGCTACTAGGCCAGATCGGAGGTAATCAAATGAAACAGTCTGGTGTGTCAGCAAAACGAGCTGTTTTGGACCGATGGACAAACGAAGGAAATCCTTTAATTCTCGAGGAGCTATATGGGCTTCAAGTCAGCCTGTGCACGGGGGTTGCCCGAAGGGTTCCTTTGAGAGCCCTTGTCTGCCACGACCTTATGGACTATGTTCAAAGCCTTATGGTTCCTGGCTGGGAACAGTTGGAGGAACAAGCGAAGAGAGCAATGTCCTCGAAAAAGGCATTCTGGGAATGGAACGCAAAGTTGAGCCCAGAATCAGAGTCGAGGAAATGCATGGTCAAAGTAGTCGACATGCTTCTTAAACGCTTGAAAGACACGGGATTCGACAAGAACGGAGTTCGCTTCGCGTTGTTATGGCCAAACAGGTCAGAGACTCGTCACTGTGTCAAGATGGCACCTGAAGGCGATCAGAAATGGTGCAGAATGCTCAAAGACAACGAATGGTCGACCACATTTGCTGTTGCCACCAATCTATGCTTGGAATCTCCACTTCACAAGTGCAGAGATAACGAAGTTACTTGGGGTGGTATGAAGACCTTTTCGACATTCATGTTTTATAGTGAGTCCGGTGTTGACTCAATCAAATGTGTGGAAGATTGGCAGATATATCACGACAAATGGTATTGGAATGGTGAGAAGGGTGGTAAAGTCATGTTTCTAGCTCATAAAGAGCCGACGAAAGTTACTGAACTCGACTACCGCAGGAATCCGTTGCCGAAACAAATTCGGTCTCTTATACCAACGCTAGAGGTGTTAGTAGAGATCACAAGCATGGAGGATTCCGGCGAGGAGGTATTGATTACATGCAGATCTTAGTCAGGACTCAAGTTGCTTAGCTGGTCAACTGCTAGTAAGAATCCAATCTTGGCCCGTCTCAGACATACCAGGCTGAGTTCTACTGACCTCGTTTCTTCACAAGGGATGATTGTGGATGGTATAGGCTCTTTCTTACGCATAAGAAAAAGCAATTTTGGACTGTCGAGCTCTCAAATTAGAAAGACATCAGGTCGATTGGTTGCTCCCTCAAATACAATGAACACCGAAGAGAATAGTCGCCTGCTTGTCTGCCTTCCTTTAAACAGATGAGCATAGTCTGGACCATCACACCTGATACGTTCAGCGTATCCAGTTCATCCTTGCATCATTAAAACTGTCATACCTTACTGAAGCGTCTGGAACCATGCTTGATCATGTTCTCAAGCCTTCAGTTCACCAATTCGGTGAGCCAACCTAACTTCAACGATGTGCAGCCCCAGATCGTCACTGTCGTGCTTATTAAGAGAGGGTGGATCAAGTAGTGTTGACTCATTCTTTATTTCCATACATATTGGTATTTAGCTTTTATATTTGCGCGGAGTACTGAACAATCATTTCGTCTTGTCACTTTGGACATCCTTCACCACTATTATTACCGTCAATACTACCGATATCATGGTCGTCTCTATTATCTCCCTGTAGTTGATCTTCTCATCGTCGCCGTCATCTGTGCGATTTCTATTCGGCCGCATGTTGAAACTCTTTGTACTGTTGTCTGCAGTATCCAGAAGTTCCCGCAACCCAAGAATATGGTGTAGTTTAGACAAAGAATGTGGAACAGATGTCTTGATGCGGGATTCGAAAACGTCAAACATTCGCCTCACTACCTTGGTATTCTCCGTTATGGGAGTTAAGCGGCCATCAATCCTTCAGTATGTCTATCTGCAATCGCACTTTGCGATCATGCAAGGAAAGCCTCACGAAAGCCAAGCCTTTCCTTTACCTGCTTTTGTGTGTAACGATAAGCAAGCAGCTGGCATCACTCAAGTGATTTGATTGCACTTTTTAGCGCTGATGTCAGACTGAATGCCTACATTTCGTTCATGGTTCAAAAGGGGCGCGATTTGTCCGTGGTGGTTCTGGAACTTGGTCCTCCTTTTCTCTTTCCTCTTTTCCCCGTCAAGTTTTAAACTTTTAATCGCCAGAATATGAGGCTCATCACAAGATCAAAATAGATCAATTAAGCCAAAACTCTGTTACAACCATGGAGTCCACATCCTCTACGGCTAGCGCGCCCTTGTTCAAGTTCTCATCCTTGCCAGAGAAAGACAGCTTTCGGCTGCTACGACTACTGCCCGATCTCGAAAACCACCCCGTAAGCTGCGAGCTTTTCACTACTACCATATCGCGTGCGGCTGGCAGCTATATTGCAGGCTCGTACACTTGGGGTATGCCGTTGCCAACAGTGTCCATACTTCTGGATAATATCTCTGTCGACGTTCGGAAAAATCTTTACGACTTTCTGAGGAAACTGCGCAAGAAAGACGAAGCAGTTGTCATTTGGATTGATGCAATTTGCATCGACCAAGATTGCCACCGTGAGCGCACACATCAGGCCAACCTGATGGCTCAGGTCTACAGCGAGGCTGCGTCGGTTGCTATCTGGCTGGGCCCTGGCTCCAACTCGATGTACTATGCCATTGACATCATTGAGAAGCTAGGAACAGACAGCAGCGTTCATATAGACCCAAGGCGTGGACCCGCTGTCTTTGAGGACGACGGGACCGAGAATGAGAAAACCGCTGAAGTTGCGGCGTTTTTCAATGTGCCTTGGTGGTTTCGCGTTTGGACAGTGCAAGAGTATGTTCTGGCCAAACGCAGCACGTTCTACTGTGGCGATCGGAAGATCGAAGGCGAGGTCGTCGAAGACTTTTCCAAGAATGTGGCAGCTCATCATGGGAATTGTTGCAGTCGAATAGTGATTAGCTACCGGACTTACGATCTCCGTATGACCATGGGTGACAGTATTGTCACAGTTTCGATGCTCGAGAACTACTCCAACAAACACTCTGCGACTTTGCTTTCGACATTGAGTCGATTCGAGTTCAGACTTGCTACTGATCCAAAGGATCGCATATATGGGTTCCTTGGAATTGCGAGACAAAACGATGGCCCCTTCATGGATGCGCTTTATGAGCAAAGTCCTCAAGAAGCATGTGCAGCCCTTGTCAAAAAGTGGGTGGAAGTTTACGGGAACCTCGACTTCCTCCAGCACACCGCAGACTACCCGTCGTTCATCACCCAGTCATTCGTTCCAAATTGGACTGAGAGGCGGCCGGATGGTCACAATCGATGGGACTGCAACAAGCGATGGGATGTCCAGCACCTCTACGACGCATGTGCGGGCCGAAAGGCGGAGTTTTGCATGAAACTCGACGGCAGTGCGTCTTTCGTCGGCGTGAAAGTACACACCATAAAAGCGGTAACTACGACTCGTTATCACGAATATACCTATCTCATTCCTGAAGCTCAAGCGCTCATTGGTTTCAACAAGTCCACCAGTAACAAGTACAAAAATACCTCCCAGTCAGTGAATGACGCTTTTGCGCTGACAATGATGGGTGGCCTACAATACCGGTCATTTGGCGGATGTGAAAGACGTGAAACTGTCGACAAACTTCTGCTCAAGTGGATGGAATGGATTCTCACATGGCGCATCACCGATGAGCATGTGCCAGCCGGAACAACACAGCACATGGAGGATATCTCGAGTTCCCATCATTTCTTCCGAGCCGTATTGTATGGAAGGAGTTTCGTTCTTACATAGGGGGGATACTTCAGATTTGCTCCAAACTCATGCCAAGCTGGAGATGTGGTCGCGATATTGTTCGGAGCAAAATCACCTTGCGTATTGCGCCCGGTCAATAGCGGTCAGCCGGTGCCCGAGACGCGATTTAAGTTGCTAGAGACCTCATACGTGCATGGCATCATGCATGGCGAGGTCTTGAAGGGTTTAAAACATGGAGATGTTCTCCCTACGACTACCTTTTGTGTCGTCTGAGTATGCATGTGTAGGACCACGCCACAGGTTCTGAGAGTACTGTTACATATAGAAATATCATCTTATCTTGTCCTTCCGTTCACCATGTTTGCTCGAATTGCAGTCTTACACAGGACATCCCCAGATATGCGTCTGAATCATTAGCCATGATGAAGTGTTTCCTCACTGAGGACTTCATCAGAGACGTGGTGATGCTACAGAACCTGAAGACCGTATGTTCCACTGCCGTGCTAATATTCTTATTGCCAATCTACCGCCAGTGTATGGCCATGAACAGACGAGAGCGGTTCATATTCTAACACCCATCGACGTAGTTGATGTGTATGCGAGGCTGTCAATTGAACATTACCGTATTGCTGTTTAATTCAATACACAACGATGATCAAGGTGAAGGCCATATTAAGTGCACACTAGAAGCTAGTGTACCCCAACGGCACGAGCCTATTCGCCGTTGCAACGCCAGGAAAGGATCCGGGATCATGCGTCGAGGCGGCTGACACCGTTACAACGCCATCAACCTGCTATCTCGACGCCAAAACGTTCTCCAGAAACCAAACACTTCCTAATCTCAAGTCGCAAGAGCTTGCCCATCAAGTTGACATCCAAACATTCCTGCCATACCCTCCAACCTCGGGCCGCAAACACCTCTCCCCATCCCCCTCCCATGCCAAAACCTTCCACCACGGTGCCCAAAGCTTGCACCTTACAAACTTCGTCTCAAATACCCATCAATGACCTCACCTCAAACGCCCTCCATCACCAGGACCAACCCGTTTGGCTGCTCAACCCCGCGCCTCACGATAAGCTTTCCTGCCGTTCTGCGCCGTTCACACAAGCTCCCCTCCCCAACGGCGCCGCGGCGCGCGCGCGCGCTCGCATTTCTCCCCCTCACTTCCGACCGAATAGAACGGCAGAGAACCAGAAGCTTCTCATGCAAACTATAAGGCAAATCTCTCGGACACTACTGCTCCCCCTCTTAAGCTACCTGCCAAGACCTACATCATGTCCACAAACACTCCCGTGCTCAACCCACAGCTACATCGTCTACAACCAAGAACCATATTTCACCTTCATCCAAAGAGAGAAAGAAAATGCTGCACCGCGCAACGACAACAACCCTCGTCCTCCTCCTCAGCACACTCGCCCTCGCGGCCCCGACCGCGTCCCCAAAAGACAACAAGCTCCTCCTCCCGCCCACAGACCTGGGCGAGCACACGGGCAAGATCGGGGTCGACAACGTCGATCTGAACACCAAGCTGCGCGTCGACCCCGTCCGCATCGACCTGCACAACCGCCAAGACGTCGGCAAAGGCTCGCCCGTGACGGACCCCAACGCGATGCGCCCGTCGCCCTACTCCGACAAGGCCGTGGAGAAGAGGGTGCAGCGGGAGAAGAACGCGCCGGATGATGTGCTGCGGTGGAGGAAGAAGTACAATGCTGAGTACGATTGGAAGAGCCCGGCCTGATGCTGTTGCGGTTGATTGGCGGGCGACGTGATGGGTGACGGCGAGCAGAGTGCTTTTGCAAAACAAAAACGGAGATAATGTAGAATGTTGGATGGGATGGCGTGGGTGCTCCGAGCAGCAAGAGTTCGAATGATGGCGCAAGCGTACCTTACATGAGAGAGGGTGAAGAGAGTTCAGAATGGACTTCGCACTCCAATGGGAAATGATTAGTCGAAATGAGATACCATAATTTACACCTCACAACTCACACTGAGCACCGCGATAATTGACTCAATGTGACTTGCGTCGAAGTTGGTTCATAATCTTCATGAATTAAAAGTACACTCGCGCCCGTGGGCTATACAGACGAGGCCGAAAAGGAACTAGAGAAATCCATAACTTCATTCAGACACAAACATGTCTGCTCCCAACTGCAGGCCAGACTGAGGTATGGGTATGCATCCGACGCCAATGTTATGCAACCAAAAACTAGTACACCTCCGACCGTGACCATCATGACCCCCATTCCAGACCACCTTCATATTCACATGATATCTGACAATGCCTCCTTTTCCGGTTTTGGAGCCAGCTTATGGGCGAGCAAATCCTTGCTTTGCCTGGATGCTGTCAGTGATGACTTCAAGAATGACTTTGGGGTTACTGACCTTCATCTGTTCAATCCTCGCCTTCAGCTGGCTGGTCACCTCAGCCGCGCGCTTCCAACTCTCTACCCCATTGTTGTTGTTTGAACCGTGACCGCCACCTGCAGAGTAGTGAGGTGCCGGTGGTGGTGGTGCTTCGTCAACAGGAGTGGCCCCAGAGCTGCGGTAGCCTCTAGCCGGGCTGCCGCGACCTGACGAAGCGTTGCCGGTATGCCTGAGCTCGGGGCTGAGGGCCTTTGAACGCGGGTAGTGATGGTCTCCATTCTCCTTCTCCTCAGACATGTTGCTGGCGTAACTAGCGCGGTTGTGTCTAGAGGACGATGTGCCGTATGAGTTGTCGCGGTAAATGCCTGCGTCGTCATGAGTGGGCGATGTAATGCCTATGTCTGTTAGCTCTGGAACTCACTGGAAGATTCACAGGAGTATGCTTACCTGGGCTGACCATGCCTTGTCTTGAGTTGAGGCCTTCGGCGTGATTGAGCGCCCTCTTAAGTCGGTCGAGCTCGCGTCTCAGGCGGTCGTTGGTCTGCTCCGTCGCCTCAGCATCGCTTCTCGCGCGGACGAGCTGAGTCTCCTTGGCCTTGATGCTGAGGACATCACGGGTGTGATCCTCAATCAGGTTGGCATTCTGGTTCTTGAGTTCCTGGATCTCGGACATGTGCTTGCTCCTCTCATGACGCATCTCCTCGACTTGACGGGTCAGGCGCTCGTTGGCCGCTCGGAGCTCCTCCAATTCAGCACGCTCCATCGCCGTGAGGCCGCTTGAGGGCGGGGGCGATGCAGGGGGCATTTGAATGGGGGCTGCGGCCGGCTTGGCGAGGGATCGGCCAGCGAGACCGCCGCGACCAAGGCCGATGCGGGGTTGAGGTGGGGGAGGGGCGGGTTCGTCGTCTTCGGGCATGACGGGACGGCGAGGAGAAGCAGCAGGGACGGCAGCCGCCGGAGCGCCCAAAGGCCGCTTTGACTTGAGCCCCGCAAGACCAGACGGCTTCGCCATTCCGAGCTTGCTGGCGGGTTTCGGGCGAGATGTTGGCGGAGGAGAGAGCGGTTCGGGCTCGGCGGGTGGGGCAGCAGCAGGCATCACCGGTTTCTTGACGCCTGCGGGCTTCTTGCCTCCGACAAGTCTCTTGGGCGGGCCTGCAGCAGCCTTCGGTGCCGGTGGAGGTGCCTTGGGCTTCTCCTTGGCCTTGACTTCGGCGGTCTCGTAGAACTCCTTGACCTTGGTCTTTCTGATGTCGTCGAGGCCCTCCATGTGCGGGTTCATGCCTCGCTCACCAATAATCTTCATGACGGTACCCAGAATCTCGGCACCTCCTGAACGCAGACCTTCGCTGGATTCGGACAAAAGCTTCTTGCCGGACTCGACGATGGAGGCGATTTCGGGTTTGCTGGGAACGTCGCGCGTTGTCCTGAGACAGCGAATCAAGAACTTCATCGTACCCTCCTTGACCTGAGGGTTCTTGTGCACGAGGTAGGTGCCAATGTCCTCAAGGCAATCGGTCAGACTCGTGGCGAGAAAAACTTGATCCAGAGCAGCGCCGAGGGCATCCGAAACTGTGGCCTTCTTTTCCTTCAACCTCTCCATGATGGGCTGCATAACGACTGTGCGGTATTTGGCGTATCCCGACCTCAGTCCTTTGGCCAGGACCTCGATACACTGAGCTGCCTGGGTGACGACGGCAACGTTTGCATCCTTCATAGACTTGGCGAGGCCGCGGTTGACCTCGTTGAAGTCGCCGTCCTTGATACGGGGAACGTTAATCGCCGCGTACAGGGCCTCCAAGGCTTCCTTCCTTTCCTTCCATTTCGACGAAGCCAGAGCCTCGGAAAAGTTGCCTGGGATCTTGCCAAAGACGTCCTGCGGTTCCGCCAGGTCAAATGCGTCCACCTCGGCCGGCTCCTCGACATCGTCGCCCCCGTACTCCTCTTCACCTTCGGCACCGGGAGGCGGCGCGCGCGCCATGGCGGCTTGTTGTGAGCGCAAGAATCGCTCCTGCTTGGGGGCGGGCTCAGCCTTGATTTTCTCAAACTGCGCCTCGAGATCGGTCTGCTGGGTGGGCTTGAGATCGCCCCAGAACATAGGCTTCATGGCTTCGCGCAGCCATCGGTAGAATTCGACGGCGAGGTTCGTCGCGGCGGCACGGACGTTCTTGTCGGCATGACCGAAAGCCTTGGGGAGTAGCTTCAGAACGGGCTTGGGGTCGACGGTCTTGCAGCCATAGTTGTGGTAGATGGCGGTGAGGGCGGTGATCGCGGCGGCGACAACCTTTGGTTGCTTGTTGGAGAGGGCGGGAATGATTTCCTCGATGACGGGAGCGGAAACGTCCAGCTCGACGAGCAGGAGCAAGGCCTCTAGGGAAGACTCTTTAGCGGCGGCACGTGTTGACGGCAGACCCTTTTCGCAAATGGGACCGACAGTCACACCGCGTGTCCTCGTGCTGTGTTCCTTTCCTCCGAACTTGAGGAAGGCGCAGTATGCGGCGAGACCTTCTTGTTGAGCGGCGACGTTGGAGTCTGCTACGGCGCCCTTCCATAGGCCCGTGTCTGAGAGAAACGGTCTGAAGGCATTGTCATACTCGTCGGCGGTGGCAGCGAAAGCCTTGGCAGCATCTTCGTAGCCCTGCTTGCGCACTTTCCACACCTGGGTCGCGTCAGCAAACGTCGTCCTCCTCAAGGAGCGCGCGGCGGCAGCATGTTCCTACCTTGTGGGCAAATCTGTCCTGGAGGGGGAGGGAGCTAAAGTCCTCCTCTTCGGCCATCGGAACGGAGGGCTGCTGGCGTGTTTGTAACGGTAGTCGTTGGGGCGTCGGAGGTAGAGGCGGCGGAGGACTTGGGTCGGTATGTCGGTTCTCCTTGTCGAAGAGGTCTGGCTTCCCGAGACTGGCTACTCTTCGAATTAGCTTGGAGAGGGAACGGGTATGTTTGACTCGGCGATCCATATTGGGAGCGGCGGAGGGCTGGAGGGAGGCATGCAGGCTGCCGGCAGCTGCGACCGGATTGGGGAGGTGGTGATCCAGAGAGGGAGGGCATGACTTACAATAGAATACCCTGGGGCAGGTATGGGAGTCAAACCAAGCTGGACCAGATCAGGCCAAATCAGGTGGTGAGGTTGTCGCGGCAGCGCGAGCAGGAAAGAGGTGCTGTGCTGGGGCCGGCCAAGTCAATGGGGGGATACCTGGCGGTACGGCAGAGAGGGTACCCTACGATGCAAGATGTCTCCTGTTCTGAGTAGAAGGAGGAGGTCGGCAGCAGCAGTGACTTGCCAGAGTGACAAGAGAGGAAGTCGTGTAGGGGTGTGGAGAGGTACGTAGAGTAGGTTGAGTAGGTGAAGGTATGTGCGATGAACAAAGGTATGTGCGGGTTGTTCGCGTGGAAACAAGAGGGGGTCAAAGTTCAAAAGGCCTAACACAAAAGCGACGACGCGCCAGAGGATTTGCAGCGGCAGAGGGAGTTCCCGTGTTGGAGGATGACGGGAGGTGGTGGTGGGAGAATTAGGTAGTGTGAAAAAAGGCAACTAACTACCTTACCTCTAGCGGTGGTGGTGGTTTGTTGTTGCAGCAGGTGGGAAGTGGAATGCAAAAATCGACGTCAGTTTGAATGTTCACTTGTCTCCTCAGGTTCTTCTTGAGGAATGGGGCCGGGGGTGCTGTCTGTTTTCTTTTGTTTCTTTTGGCCCTGCAGCAGCAGCAGCAGCAGCAGCAGCAGCCACACAGCAAGGAGGGGAGCACAGGGAATTCTGGTTGTCAGGACAAGGACAGGAGCAGCTGCCGTCCTTTGCTTTGCTGTGCAGCTGTGCGCTGTGTGCTTGGATGGGGTTTTGGGGGTTCACCACCACC
>JABGMY010001338.1:65326-83196 GCA_014705525.1 Colletotrichum sp. HC292
TACACCATCAAGATCTGGGACTGGGAGCTGGGCGAGCTCGAAAGAACAATCAAGGGCCACACCAAGGCCGTCCTGGACGTCGATTTTGGAGGGCCACGAGGCGCTACCCTGCTGGCCTCTTGCTCGAGCGATTTGACAATCAAGCTTTGGGACCCTTCAGACGAGTACAAAAACATCCGAACGTTGCCCGGCCACGATCACAGCGTCAGTGCGGTGCGCTTCATACCATCGGGCGCTGCAGGCGCGGGGAGCTCAGGAAACCTCCTCGTTTCAGCCAGTCGAGACAAGACTCTGCGCATTTGGGATGTTTCCACGGGATACTGCGTCAAGACGCTGCGGGGGCATGCTGACTGGGTCCGAGACGTCTGCCCGTCGCCCGACGGCCGCTTCCTCCTCTCGGCCGGAAACGATCAGACGGGTCGCCTTTGGGACATCAGCGCTGCGAATCCCGAGATCAAGCTCACGCTGGTCGGCCACGAGCATGTGGTCGAGTGCTGCACACTCGCGCCAGCGACGGCATACCCGCACCTGGCCACGTTGGCAGGCCTCAAGAAGCCGCCACCGGCATCGAGTACGGTGGAGTTTATGGCGACGGGTAGTCGTGACAAGGTGATCCGTCTGTGGGATGCCCGGGGCAACTGCATAAAGACCCTGACGGGCCACGACAACTGGGTGCGCGCTCTCGTCTTCCACCCCGGAGGCAAGTACCTCCTCAGTGTATCCGACGATAAGACATTACGATGCTGGGATCTCGCGCAGGAGGGCAAGTGCGTCAAGGTGCTGGACGACGTGCATGGACACTTCGTCTCGTGCCTGCGATGGGCACCGGGTATTGTTCGCGAGGCGGCAACAAACGGCGACGGGCAGAATGGCGCCAACGGGACCCCGAGCAAGGCGGCAGCAAAGCCGGCCGAGGTTTCGATCCGGTGCGTGATCGCGACAGGAAGCGTCGACTTGAACGTCCGCATCTTTGCCAATTAGAGCGTCACCACCGTGGATAAAGTACAGTACAGTGCAAGCAAGTACGGACAACAGACGCCGAACGAGGCAATGCCGCGCCGCGGTGGAAGAGCAGGAGGGTACGATGCCAAGGCGCCGAGAGAGAGAGAAAGAGGTGTCGGCAGCAAACTTGAAGGCGTAACGATTCACACGAGGCAATGGGTCATACGGGAGGCAGGCGTCAAAAGGGGTCAAAAGTACGGCGTACCATCTGACGATTACGTGATGCCCTTCGCTGATTGATATAGATTTTAGGGGAGCTGTACATAATCGAATAGATACCCGCAACATGTCCTCGCTGGGCTTCAACAGACGCGCTTGGCTCCGACCGGTGATGTGAGCAGGGACGACGCCTTGTGTCGGTTGTTGGGTTGTGTGCACCAGCTGCAAGCAACTCGCGGGTGAGACGTCGGCGTCGATTTGTCTGGGGATGGCGGTGAACGGCCTCCGGAGGTGTGGAGATGATGACCGGCCATCGGAGAACTGTGGCTGCTGACATTGTTCGGCACGGGTGATTTAGAGTGAGACAAGAGTTGTGGCAATTTGGTTTCTGCATCTAGGCCTAGACCGCCATATAGAGCTCACGAAATTGGAAGAAGTGGAAGAATACGCATGCTTAAAATAACTGCCTTGATTTGTGATGATGGAAAGAAGAAGGGTATCCTGGTGACCTCGCGAAATATGAATAATCCTGATTTCCTCCTGATCTCCACCATGAATGACCTGCTACAACGCCATCCACGAACTCGTCCCCCATATGCTCGAAATAAACCTCCGATTCGGGAAACACATACATACAACCCGGGTCAATCCCAAGCCTTAACCGTTGTAGGCACCGTGCCAGTGGACCTCCGTGCGACCGCTGCGATGGTACGTCGCGAGCGGGATGCCACACTGCCATGTCCAAGTCAGAGTCAGCCCCCATGTTCGTCTCAGGATACACGGAAACAACAACAAAAAGCGAAAGCGAAAGGGAGAGCGAAATGAAGATTGACGTTACCTTTGCGCACTTGTGTCTCGCGTCCTTGAGGGAGGTGAAGAAGTAGGGGATGCAGCCGAGGCAGCTCACGAAGCAGACGATGGCACCGAGGGCGTGGGTGAAGCCGCCCGAGGTGTACTCGACGGCGGTGACGCCGCGGGCGTGGCATTCGGGGCACTCGATGGGCGCCGGGTGCGGGCCGAGGGCGGGGAGGGGCGTGCCGTACGGAGCGAAGTTTTGGGGGCCACCCTGGGGGAAAGATTGCTGTGGTTGTTGAGGGTTGTAGTAGCCTCCTCCTCCTCCGGCGTTCGGGTCTGGAGGGCTGCCGTACTTGGGCATCTCGTAGCCTTGGGATTGAGGTCCCGGGGTGTTGTGGTGGTGGTGCGGTGGCGCGTAGCCTGGCGGAGGGCTGGCTGGGGAGATGTAGTTGCCGTCTGACGGGTTCGGGTCTGACGTCGTGGCGGGGTGGGGGCCCGGAGGCGGTTGTGCTGGCTTGTCCATTGGGAGGTTTGGATTGGATGTGTCTCGCCTTGAGGATAGTGTTCTTGGTAAAGGGTTGACGGTGGTTAGAGACAGAGACGGGTGAGTGGTGAGAGGGGTGAGAAGTAAGAACGTATGTGGAAGTCGGAGGTAGAGTTCGGGGCGTCACTTATATCCAAAGTTCAAGGTCTGATGGGTGTGGCACTGCCCAGCCCAACAGGCAAGGCAAGCGATTGGAGACGGTGCCGATTTAACCTTGATTTGGGCGAGAGTGTCTCTTGTACCGGGGCGAGGGGGCCGGAGGTTGCTTTCCATCCTTTTTGCGGCGGCTGCGGGTTGGTTCGAGGCAGATCAGATGAAAGAAGAGGCAGAGCAGGCAGGGTCACGTCTGAAGTGTTGGCACATGTGCGTGTGCATACATACTTAGTACATAGCATGCTACGTATTCGTCGTACTCACTTGGTTGGGGGCAAGGCAACGAGCAAAACGCTTCATCTGTCTCTCTCTGTGGCCGGGCGCAGTCCGTCGCGCGGTCGAGGGTCTGTCTTGGTGAGCGAGACCGAAGGAGAGCAGAGCTCAGCTCAGCTCCATCCTGGGATGTTTCTGACGGTGCCCACTGGCAATGACACCGACACTGACACCAACACCACAGAGCTCGGAGGCGATGCCGGGGCGGTGGGTAGCCAGACCAAAAAGATTGACAATGACATGGCTTTCCTGGGGTGGTCCCTGTCTGGGCGATCATGCTGAGACGGCAAGGACGGGCGGAGCGGTGGCTACGTCGGGACACCCGCCAAGGGGACGGATGATATCATGGGACCGACGGTGGAGGAACGGGTAGCTTGATTTGTTGGACTTTGGTGTACGCGCCGAGGGAGAGAGAAAGATGCGCTTGGGATGTGGCGATGCTGCATTTGCAGGATGGGGAGGGTTGGGCGGTGATTGGACGCCGAGCTGCGATGGCGCTTCTGGGCGGGAGACTGCGCCACAGTGGGAGGTGTCAGCCACGTTGCGCACTCGCCACACACGACCGGACCGGGGTGCTCCACCTGTGGCTGGTGGTGGTGGTTTGGAGTTCGTCTCGTCGTCTCTTCTCGTCCACCAGTCTGTCCCCATTGCTCGATTGGGGTTGAACACAATTCCATCAGACGGAATCTGTCTTGGTCTTTATGCCGGGTCCAGAATTTGCTAAGAAGGCTCAAATGAAGCATCAGAGAAGGTAATTTGAGAGCATCTTGCCGCATATACTGATCCTCAAGGATCGATCGTCGACACTGCCCACGACATGTCGCAGTCAGGCAACACAGGCACCATGCAACAATCTCGAAGTACTTTTGTCGATCAAGGAAATAAGGCAACACGCCGTTGGTTCATCACTGGACAGCCATACGATGCAAAAGGTACTGGGGTAACCGATCACGAAGCTGGAATCGATAGACCTCGTTTTCACACACACACAACCTTCAAAGATGACTGACCTCACGAAATAGACAATAATTGATGCAATGAAATCCTATTTTTTTGCGGCTTGTCCGCCATGTACAACCAAATCACCCTCAAAACGTCGGCGCAATCCTCGCCTGCTCCTGGTTCGCAACCAACTTGAACGTCCTCAACGTGCTCGTCGACCTCGCCCGCGGGTTGTGCATCGACCCCGCCGACAACCGCGTCATCCGCCCCTTCTCGTCCAGCGACAAGGCCGGCGACGCGGGCTGCGACCCCGCTGCGCTCCGCGACTTGAGGTTCAACCGGCTTACCATGCTCTGTATCGCCGTGTTCGAGTCTAGCGGCGGCGTCGCCATCGGCGTCGGGATCCCGTGGTGCATCATCATCATCTGGTGATGGTGGTGCTGCTGCGACGACAGCGAGGACATGGACCGCCCGCCGTCGGACCCGTTCGTGCCCCGCCGGTTCAGCGGCATCCGGGCCATCGACTCCTCGGCCCGGGACGGCCCGCGCGCGTGGGGGAACCCTTGGATGTGCAGCGCATTCGCGGGGCCCGGGGCCCGTCCTCGCGTGGGCGATCGGCTCGAGCCGCGGCTCGACGGCGGGGTGGTTACGCCGTGTGAGGGGAACTGAGGCTGGTTCGCGGCGACCATCTGCTCGAACGACATGTTGAGCGGCATCGGCGGCATCTTGCTCAGCCGCCGGATCGCGCGCATGTTCTTGTCGATGAAGGTCGACATGCGGTTCAGCGCGTTGCTGTTCTGGTGCGACTCGAACGCCGACGCGCCATTGACGGGGGCTTCGGTGCGCACCCTGTGCCGCTCGTTGAGCTGCATCGTCTGCGTGGTCGGCGGCAGGGGCGCGGCCACGTGCGGCGCGTTGCGGATCGTCTGCTGGATCTGCGAGAGGACGTTGTCGAACTCGACCGTCTCCTGGACGGGCTTGTACCCCGGCGCGGCGCCGACGACGGCGTTCTGGGACAAGACAAAAAAGGACCCGTCGCGGATGCGCCGCCGGACGAGGTTCCACCGCGTGCGGGCCGGGTTGCGCTCGATCTCGGGCTGGTAGATGGAGCACTGGGCCAGCTTGGAGTAAAACACCTCGAGCCGCTTCGCCATGCGCTCGAGGATCTGCATGAGGAACTGGCAGAGGGCGGTGACGCGCTGGGCGTCCGACGCGGCGTTGAGGTTCATTATGGTGTCGAAGGCGTCCATGCCGTGGCACGCCTCCTCGCGAATGTCCTCGAGCAGCTCGATGTCGAGCTGGACGGACTTGTTGGCGTAGTCCATGATGCCGCGCTCCATGAAGCGCGCGGGCTCCGAGTCGCAGATGAACTGCCCGATGCGGGAGACCTCCTTGGAGGTGGCGACCGCGTCGGACGACGTCTTGGCGCGGGCGATGATGCCGAGGATGTCCGGGAGCTTGGTGTCTGCGCCCGGGGACGCGGCGTTGTTGGCCATGGCGAAGGAGAGCTTCAGCACGAGTTCCTGGAACTTGGGGCCGAAGAGCGCGGAGAAGCCCCCTTGGAGGAGGCGGGATTGGTACTGGTAGAAGATGCGCACGCCGAGCATGTTGATGAGGCTGCCCTGCAACCAGAGCTTCGAGGAGCCGAGGATGTCGTCCATCTCGAACTGCTGCGAGACGAGCGTCTCGACGGTCGTGCGGAGGTAGGCGGACCACATGTCGTAGAGGCCGCTGAGCTCCTCGGCGTCGTGGTACTCCGGCTTGGGGGTGAGATGTCCCACAAAGTACTTGGTGAGCAGGCTGGCGACCTCGGGGTTGTTGGTGTGCGCCAGGTTATCAAACGACTTGGTGCAGTCCACGCCGGCGTTCGATTTGATAATCAGCGTGCCGCCGGGGTGCATCGGGCAGAAGTCCGTCACGTCGTAGACGGACCCGTGGACGCTGATCCACATCCGTCCCCCGGGCCGGTGGCCGGTGTGGGAGGCCAGCTGGGAGAGCGGGATCGTGGGACGGTTGCACGGGAGCGGCTTGGGCGTCATGAAAACGTCCAGCATGATCCGGCGCTCGGCGAAGGCCGTGTTGATGATGAGGTCTGTCGACTCCATCGTCGCTGTGCGGTGGTTGTAGATGGCCTTGCGCAGGCCGTTCATGACGGAGTCGAAGACGGCCACCGAGCCGCAGATGTACAGGTATCCGCCCAGCCCGCCCTGCTTCTTCGACATGACCAGATCACACACGCTGGCGCCCTGCTCGGCGATGAGCGAGTCAATGTACCGCGGCTCGGTGCGGCGCTCGACCAGGTCCCTCATATAGGGGTCGTACGCCAGGCCGCGGCTGTCGCGGGAGAAGGCGAGGTGGACCTCCATGAAGCCGGCGTTGACGTACTGCCGCAGCTCGTCCTCGTAGCAGAACTTTTCGCGGTTCTGCACGCCGAGGAAGAGCGTGTTCCGCCCGACGGAGCGGCCGCAGCGGGCCTGCCAGAAGCTTCG
This sequence comes from Colletotrichum sp. HC292, assembly GCA_014705525.1. Classification (NCBI taxonomy): domain Eukaryota; kingdom Fungi; phylum Ascomycota; class Sordariomycetes; order Glomerellales; family Glomerellaceae; genus Colletotrichum; species Colletotrichum sp. HC292. The sequence goes on from JABGMY010001338.1 coordinate 71,684, forward strand.
GAACGGCGCGATGCCGCTGCCGCCGGCGAAGAAGGCACACGGCGCGGAGGCGTCGAGGGGGAGTTGGAAGGCGATGGGGCGGGAGATGCCGACCAGGAGCTCGTCCTCGTCAGACACAAAGTCGTCCGGGGAGCCGACGGCGGGGTTGAGGTACCCGCTGCTGACGCCGGAGCGGGTGATGGTGGACTTTCCGGCAAAGGTGGCGCAGAGGTTGTATTCTGCGCGGGAGATGGTGAGGTCAAGGGTGCTGGGGAGGAGTTCCTCGGGATAATTGGAGATGGAGTATGTTCGGGGCACCTCGACGGGGATGAGGTCGCTCAGCCAGGGGACGTCGTTGGAGAGGTCAAACGCCTGGTCCCAGATGTGCGTCGGCGTGTCCATCACGGCGGCTTGGAGGAGGTCACCGAGGGAGCCGCGGACTGGCCATTCGTCTGTCGCCAGCACTTGGAGGACGGTGTTGGATGACGCCCTCAGCATGGCATGGATCTTGAGGACGAGTTCTTGGGTCAAGGGGGCAAGGTGGCCCCGACGCAGAATATCCTTGACCTTTAACTTCTTCACTTGCGACGCAGGGCTGGCGACGCCATGGTTCGAGACGGTATCGAGATGCTCGGCGAAGCGGGACCACTTGCGGTCGAGGAGGACAGGGGCGTCGAGCATCGAGTCGAGGCCGAGGGCCGCGGCAACCTTGGCGCACTCCTCCCAGCTGTTGAGGGGCATGATGGCGAGGCGGTCACCCGGCTGAAAGGTGATGCCCGTGTTGTGCAGGTCGAGGGTGACCATGGCGATGGACCGCTCGTGGTCCGAGTCGACGAAGGAACGGGTGAGGATGCGAGACTTGTAGCGGCACTCCTCGAACGTTCCGCGCATCTCGTGGGGTTCGACGGGGATGTTCCCGCGGTACGGCTCCAAGCGTTCCTTCATGGCATCCGAGAACTGCCGATGGACCTCCTCCCATGGTCTTCCCGAGTCGTCAGAGGCACCCGACGCGCCGTTCGTTTCCGTGCGGCCCGTCTTGGACGCGACCTCCAGGATGCCAAACACTTTGTACCGATGGGTTCCCATGAATCCACGTTCGCCCGTGTAAGCCTCGATGATGCCGTCCAAGACGCCCATGAGACGGGGATCCCCAGACTGCTTGACGTATTCGGGGATGCGGTAATGGTACTCGACAGAGGCGATGAAGGCTCGGAGGTTGGAGGGAAGCCAGGCTCTCAGGTGCAGCCCTTCGTTTCCCAGGAAGGAATCGTACTTCTTGCGGCCGAGGAAGGCGTCCATGAGGAGGTAGGGGGGAAACTGGAGGCCCGAGGCCGCAGGACATCTCTTGGATAGGGGCGCGGAGAACTTGCCCCATCGCACCCACTCGGCGGCAGACACGTAGTTGTCGCCCGAGTTCGGGTTGGTCGAGATGGAGTGAAAGGCGTTTGGCATTCGCTCGAGGATCTCCTTGAGTCTGATCATTTCTCGCAGGAGGCCTTCGTTGTTTCGGTTCATGACGTGTTCCTGGCAAGCCGCGATAGCATCGGGGCCATGCTGGAAGGATGCTATCAAGCGTCAGCCTGTGTATGTGTTTCAAAAACCGATTTCGTACTAACCTGACGTATCAGCGCATCCTTTCAAAAAGGCAATCTCGGTCCGCTCTCCAAACATGGGCCATCGCAAGTCTGTATTATCGAAGCGGCCAATATAGGGGTAGATCGAAGTCGGGTCCCGCACTTTGATGTTGTACGAGGCCTGGTCAAAGAACGTCAAGTGCGAGATGGCGCGTCCCATGCGTCTCGAAACCTGCCAGTAGGGAAGTCCAATCGTCCTCGGGATCCCAACCAGTTCAGGCCCCAGATCGTCGCTCATCTCGACGCGGGGCTTTGTTGAAATGGAGTTGATGCTGACCCCGTCGTATCCGTCATTCTTGTCTTCGTACCGGTAGATGGAACACAGCATGCCCAGAGCAACGATGGCCGCCCACAAAGCCTGGTCGGGAATGTTGTCCTCTGTTCCTTCGACGAGAGGCAGCGCCGCGACGGACTCGCGGACACGCCCTCTGGAGACGCAACCGGGCATGCGCTCGCAGAGGTCGGACCACACTCGTCCCGGGCTGTTGGCGAGAGCGCCCGCGGCCTCGTTGGAATCAGGCGGCTGGAACCCGTACTCGGCGCTGAGGTAGCCGTCCTTCCACCCGCTTTGGTGCCCGATTCCCTCGGCTCGGAGGATAACTTGGCGGGCCGGCGCGCCCAGGGCCACGGCCAAGAGGTCTCTGTCGTCGGCAACCAGCGTGTCGACATTCTTGACTTGTGTAATTGTCTCCGCCGAAGGGATGTCTGCGTAGATAATCTCGTTGATGGCCTTGCGCTCCCTGGCACGAAGCCACTCGTCCACATCGACACCTCGAGAGATCTGCCAGAGTCAGCTTCATGTGGCCTTGCACCACCTATTACGCCTCACTCACGTCGAAAGCTGCATGTAAGTCCCCAGGCTGGGTGTATCCCGAGAACGAGCAACCCCTAGGACCAACCCTCCTGCTCGCAGACTGCCCGTGATTCCTCGCAGGACATCTTCCACCACCAATGGACCCCGAAACGGGGCACGATCTTTCAGACATGATTATTAGAATAACACGCCAGGGACCTGCCTCTGGAATAGAGAGCAAGATTAGACAGTAAAGCCACCTGGGCAAAGAGTGTGAAAAGGGGCCGTCAAGGCTAGAAAGAAGAGAAACAAAAATACACACACAGAACACACAAACACGAAGGTGGTTGTAGAACACTATCGAGATGACAGCCCTAGAAGACCAACTTCATCCGACCGGCTACCGGAGAAGCGTGGAAGACGGGATGACACTGATATGTACTATGTATGCAAAGCATCTCAGCTGTTCACGACCGGGGATGTAGGGGAGCTAGCGCCAACTTGGCGGTGCAGGCCCAAACATGGCATCCTTGACAGCGTGCAGCGACAGCCTCACGCTAGTGATTAACCGTATTTGAGACGTTGATGAGGTGGTTCTAGACCGGGGGATGGTGGCGGCTCCTGGCCGGTGTCAAGAATCGAGGGAGCCCATGTGGCCGCCCGAGGAAGAGAGAGAGAGGGAGGGGTGGGAAGTGCCGTGGCGGTCTGGGGAAAGCCACAAGCGCAACGACAGCGCCAGGCATGACGTGACGTTGGAAGAGAAGCAAGCGAAATTGAGTGTAAAGAAGCCCGTGAGGCTATTCGGGGTGGTTAGTCCGTCCCTGGTTGGCGGTGGCCCTGCTCCCCTGTTTTGGGAACGTGATGAGACGATGCCAAGTGCCGCACAAGGTTGTAGGGGCCTGTGCTGGTGGAGACGTGAAGATGGTCTGAACTACAGATGACAGGTCCGTGGCGGTTGATGATGGATGATGGCTGGGGTTCAGTTGGACTCAGGTGGCGAGTAACATCGACCGGATGTTTGCTTCGCCTTGCGTTGGTGCTACCTTGGCGATGGCCAGCGGTGGGAGTGGGCGCGTACATAGGAGGATGAGCATCGGGGCTTGTACATCCTCGAGGCCGCTCTTGTGTCTTTAGAAAGCGCAACTATATCTCCTTCAATTGAATCAGACGGTCACATTCGTGATGGCCGATTGCAGGTTGCCGCTGGTCTTTGCCCTGCCATTGGGGGCAGCACAAGTCTTGATGCGCCTTGGTTCCTGATCATCCGGTAGAGAAACGTCTACCGGGACATCATCAGTCAGATCATATCACAGCCTAGTTGCCAGGCATTCCACTTCAACGCAACCGACCCAGAAATAACTTCATGGCATCGGAGAATCGGCTTGTTTCCCTCTGTCTCTGTTCCAGGTCACCGCAGTGGACCCTCCGCATTGCGAAGAAGCCTTCTCGATCTTATCACAACGGCCCCCAAGCCACGCGGGAATGTATCCCAAAGCAAAGCTTTCCACCGTCTTCGTCGTGGCAGGCGGATCCAATGGGGCCACAACGAGCCCGGAGCATCGTGCTGCCGTGCGGAGAGAGATCTTGTAGGGGGCCATAACAGTCGGAAATCGGACGTTGAGTGGGCGGTGTCTATGACAGCTACGCCAAGCTGAGCATTGTGATTGGGGAGGGCACGCTCTGGGGCTCGTCCGAATATTCTTTTCTTCCTCTTCAACTTTGGCCACCCAGGTTTCACGGCTGTGGTTGTTTCAAAGTGGTGACGTGGGCTCGAAAGGCACAGGAGCACGAAGGAAGAGCTGAAGACATGGTGAGAAACAGGGGTGAAGAGAGAGAGAGAGAGAGAGCACAGGACAGGACAGGACTGGAGGGGCAGGGATTGTAAAAGGGATGAGGCTCCCACTTCCCGAACCTTTTCTGCTTTAAACTTCTTTGGCATTTTTCGTATCTGTGTTTACATAAGCGCATTTTCATTGGTTCAGAAGATCTACGTCGACGGGGGGAGGTGTTCGTCCAGTTTCAGGGGCTCAAACTGCCACTTTGCGCCATTGCTTCAGACGAGGCGCTGGCATCTTGGCTGCCTTCAACGGTGTCACGGCCAACATGGAAGAGGAAAAGGAAAAGCGGCCACTCGGCCATGTGGAAGCAAGCCCATAGGCTCGCACGTCTTGTGCTCATCTTCTCGAATGCTCATTGAACGGTACAGGTTAAGCTTAGAATTATCCTTGAATAACCTAATGCAACAGGCTGCTCCGGGAATGCAACTCTCAGTACCCTCCATCATCCAATGATCGTGAACTCCTCCTCGCCCATCACGGTGTTTCTGCCCCCTTTCCGGCGATCACGCTCGCGTGTCACACCGCCAAGGAGCCTCCCGAACCTCAACTGCCGCAGGGAACTTCCCGTCAAGCAACCCAAGAAATCTCTTCTTCCGTCAAACACCCCAGCAGGCGCTCGGATTGTCGTGTGTGCCTGTCTCTCCCAATCTCCATGTTTTATGCTCCGCTGCTTATTGCGGCTTGGCTTTCGCAACTTCCAGGCTTCGCGCCGGGAACTCCATTCCCACAACGCCTGCGACCCGCAATCCTGTTTCCCAAAAAGCTTGGTATCTCGAGCTTGGAGCAGGGCTATTTTCTGTTAGCTAATGGCATAACCTGAAAGCCTTAAGCTGGAACTGGCCAAGGGTCTGTCGCAACGTATCTGTTGGGGGAAATGTCCGTCCGTCCGGCCGAAGGAGAGAGCTGGGATGGCGTGTGTGACAGGTCGATATTATCGCCGTCTGGGAATATCACGTTCAAAGGGGACGGCATCTTCCGCCGTCCAAGTCTTGGAATATGAGCTGTTGGCGTTTCTGACTGGTATCGCATATTGTAAGCAGAGCGTTTCTCTAGGTTCTTGCTTCGCGAATGGCAAGAAGAGGAGGCGACTTTGCAACGCCAGTGAATCTAGCTTTGCTTACGAAGCCTGCCATTGGACAACTTCGACCTGATACCAGGGAAGGGTATAGGGTAATTATGTATCTAAATCTTGACATGCTCCTAGCCTCCAAATCCCGCTTAAAGGATACTTTCCAACGCCTTCTCGATGGTGGCGAAGCCCTTGTTGAACTCTGCCTGAACCGACTTGAGGTTCTTAATGTTCTCGGGGAACACACTGTCCCTCCACCACTCAAGCCACGCAGCAATCTCTTCGAAGCTGGCCTCCTCCAGCCCGAGCCACTCACTCAGCTTGTCGTGCCACAAAGGAAGCACCTCGGCGACAATCACCTCGCCCAGCACCTTTGGCGTCAGGATGTCAGACCACTTGAGCACGCCCTCGAGCATGGGCAGGTAGGGCTCCTGGTCGCTGGGGTCGATCCTGAAGTTCTTGCGCAGGTACCGTCCCATCGCCGGCAGCACATGGCCCATGATGAGCGGCCGCCATTGGTCGCCGAGGACCTCGCGCCATTTTTTCAGGCCCGGGATCACGCCGCGGTCAAACTCCCACACGTCAATGAGCTGTCTGTACTTTCTCCGAACCTCCGCGACCAGCCCGGTGCCCTTGGGGTCCAGGTGGTACGAGGGGAGGTACTGGAGCCAGGGGAACAGCCAGAGGTGCGGGAGCTTGTGGCTCTGTCGCTTCTTCTTCGGGTTCCATTCCGCCACGGCTGTTTCCAGTTTGCGGACGACGCCGTCGAGGAACTGGGCGCGCACAAAGGGGGGCAGCAAGTCGTTCCATGCCTCTAGGACGGCCAGGAGAGGTGTCGGGTTGAAGACGTCCCAGTCGCGGATGGCTGACATGGCTCTCGTGTACCACAGCTTGTACATCATGCTCTCGTACGGCGTCGTCGCCTTTTGGTGTTGGCGGTAGAGGTCAGTGTTGCTCAGACCCGTCGAGTCCCATTTGTCCACGCTCTTATCGCCCTCGCCCGACTTTTTGAGCAGCGATTCCAGGCCCTTCAGCTCTGTAGCAAACCGCGTGGGCTCCTCGAGCAAGTCCCAGTCGGGGTCGCGGAGGAAGGGATGTATGGCAGCTACGGCGAGATCTGCGATTTCTCCTGTCGTCGACCCAATCTGCTCGACCGCCTTGTTGAGGCACCGGATGACCTCCGACCATTCCGTGGCTGCTGGAAGTTCGTTGGTGACAATGTTAGAGAATAGCTGGAGCCTGCCCAAGTCTGAAGCGAGGTCGGCCATCTCCTGTTCCCGCTCCCGGAGCTCCAAGTCCACCCACGTTTTACGTTCTTCCAGATTCCTCCATTCTTCTGAAAAGGCCGCCAGGTCTGCGTGTGCCCGCTTGACCAGCTTCCGCGCTGCCGCCACCTCGGGAGATTCCACCACGGCCGCAGAGGTCGGCGTCAAAAGTCCAGAAGACGTAGTCAGGAGCTTGTTGCCAGGCCCCGTCATATCCAATATGGGCGCAAAGGCCTCGGGGATGTGCAGTCCTGGGGCGGATTTCCTGAGCTCCTCGGCGGTCATGTACTTTGGCTTCTGCCGCTTCGGCGTGCTGGTACTGCTGTCGCCCGCGCTCGCAATCTTCTTCTTTCTCTCCCGCTTCCTCTTCTTTTCCTCCTCGTCCGAATCGATGACAGTCTCGCCACGGAGCTTCGCTTGCCGTTTCTCCTCCTTGCGTTCGTGTTCTGACTTTTCCTTTACCGCACCCAAACCGACACCCTGCGGTCGGAGGTGCGCCTCGATAATGACGCTGCGACCTTTCCCGTCCGCTCCGAGACCCTCGCCATCCTTGTAACCCATCTTGGCCATCATCCTTGCGCCAAAGGACTTGGGATTCGGTTTACCCTTGGTGCCGTTCGCACCGAAAGCGCTTGGCCGAGCCATCTTGGGCATCGAGGGTGTATCGGCGACGTCGGGGTTCAAAACTGGTACGTTGGCAGTCGATGGCACAAAGCCTCTGCTGAGTGGGTTCTTGCCGTCGAATTTCGTTTTTGCAAAGGAACGTGCTGGTGCTGCTTCCTCATCGTCGCTGTCTTTTTTCGAGGCAGACATGAAGCCCAAGCCTCGCTGTGCTCCGCCAAACCCGAGACCGACACCTCCGGTTCCTTCATCATCGTCTTCCTCGTTGTCGTCTTCGTCCTCGTCATCTGAGTACTCCTTGGCATTCGCATCGTTCGCGTCGTCGTCGTCTTGGTCGAGTGTTGTCGCGCCCGTCGAGACAAAGCTCATGCTCTTGTCCCTCAAACTCTTCTTCTTCCATCTCCGACCGGGCCCGTCGTCTTCGCTGTCTGACGCGAATATGCCTAGCGCAGCGCGCTCTTTCGTATCGCCTACGCGCCGTCGCTTGCGCGGGTTGAGGTCGCTGAAGTCATCTTGCGACGGATCGGCGACCGGCGCGAGGAAGTCATCGTCGTCCTCTTCTGATTCGGACGAGTAGTGCGCGGCGGCCTTCTTCGTCAAGCGGGAGGGGTCGAATGTTGGGAAACTGGCCATGCTGTGTAGATGCGCAGGCAGCGGCGCGAACTCGAGGAGGCCAAATGTTTGGATTCAAGTCAGGGTACTTTTTTGGAAGTGCATCATTCAAAGGCACCGACACTGGAGCTGCTATGTGGTGGGTCTTCTTATCTAATCTCCACGTGATGCTGAAGGAACGTATCTTTCCGCGACTACCCTGATAGTTCATATCAACAAGCAACTGGCGATGATGACCTGAGACTTCATGACTCTGGGACTTTCTCGTTAATCGACGAAAGATTGAAAACTCTCCATCCTGTCAGCCATGCCCAGAATCTCCTTCTCAGACTTGTGAGCCATTGCCCTAGGTCACCGACAATGACCCTGAGAAGCACCAAGAAGCCAAAGACCATCAGAGCTTGCCAGTTGGCATCTACTCTGTCGAAGCCCGCAATCATCATAACATTCCAGGCGAGCAGCGGAAGCGGGACGGCATGGTTGAAACTGAAACCTGTCAGCGATGTCCTCGATCGTGTCCCATGTCGACGTACTCTCTCATCGCTTGGTTGACTCTGTCGGCAAAGCGCTGGTCCTCATCGTGACTTTCGGGTGCTTCTTGCCCCAGAACCTTCTCTTGCGCAGACTTGGCCATTGTTATGCTGGGGTACGACGAGGAAAGTGACTCTCGTATGGGAAGGGCTCTTCTATATTTCGTCCTAGGGTTGCAGTCGTTGTTTTAGTGAATGTTCGGACGAGTATATCGAGGATCAAAGCTGGAAGTTCACTCGCTTTATCAGATTCAGCGCCACAGACGCCAAGGTATGTGTAAGCTTGGCGACCTTGCTGGCTACTGCAAAATGAGGAAGGCCCTGCCTCGGTGCGTATCGATGTTATATGTTGTATGAATTAGTTACAAGTGATGAATCTCAATGCTGGGCAGGTCTCCTCATGGAGTTCTTACTGAGTGAGTTCTAGATGAGTAGGTATGTCAGAAATTCTTTCTGTCTCAACGCTTCGTGGAAAACGATACTGGACCATGATGTAAAAGAGCCCTGCACTTTGTTCTAAGCTCATGTCCCATTCTCTAAGCACGCTAATTTGGCCGCTACAATAAATTTGCAACACATGCAAAAGCTCAACATTCTCATGCCCGTCGCACATCAGACAATTCACCTACAAGCCCCTGATTCCAGCCTCCAAACTCTCCTTATACCCAGCCCACCCCCGTCCGTAATAATCCTTCAACAGCTGCTCCGCCTTCTTCGCCGGCACGACCTCCGTCAGGTCATGCCCCTCGTTCTCGTCCGGCTCCGGGATATTCTCGTTATCCGGCCTCAGCGCACGCAGCGTCTTGAAGACGTCGGACCTGTTCACCTCCTCCGCGAAGCCGAAGATCCTCTGCGACTCTATATTGTCGCCGAGGAGCGCTATGGCGTGGAGGCGGGCCACGTCGACGACGTCGACGAAGTACTGTGGAATGTACAGCGCAAAGGCCTTGTGGTCGCCCTTGAGGATGTCGCGAACCCAGCCCATTGTCGAGCCGTAGATCTCGGGGTGGAGGATCTCTCCCCACTGGGGTTTTGTTAGCGTGCGTGTTTCATTGCAACCAAGGAGGGAATCCTTACATTGCAGTTGGGCGCGACGGTGCTGAAGACGTAGCCGGGTTTGTTCTTCTCCACCCACTTTCACGCCGCCCGCTCGCCCTCGGTCTTGGAGGCGGCGTAGATGTAGTACGGCTTCAAGTCTTCTGCCAGGTTGGGGTCCCAGGCCGACTTGACTGCGAAGTCGTTCCAGGTGTCTGCGGCATGTTAGTAGAGTGGACATTGGTAGGTGTGCCTTGCAACGTACTCTCATCGACGCGGACACCGGTCTTGTTAGTCTCCTGGATTAAAACTGCTGACGACGACGAGGTGAGGACGACGCGCTTGATGGCGGGGAACTTGGCTGCGGCTGCAAGGACGGTCTCGGTGGCCCTGACAACCCAGGGGATGACCGCGTTGGGGTCCTTGCTGAAGCTCACATCCGATGCCTTGTTTACTTGTCCGACCTGTCTAGATGGCGCCAAATCTTTTGAGACTTACAACGTGAGCAACGGCAGAGACGCCGTCGAAAGCCTCGGCGAGGGCCTCCTCATCCTCAAAGTTGGAGAGGGTGATGGACTCGTACTTGTCCTTGCCGTACTTGTTCTGGAAGAGCTCATCGAGCCATGGCTTGGGGGAACGAACGGTGCCGCGGACGCGGTAGCCCTGTTCGAGGATGGTGTTGGCGACGTGCGAGCCGATGTAGCCGTTGGCACCGGTTACGAGGACTGTAGATCCTTGCGGGAGAGCGTTGGGCTTGGCCATTGTGTGTTGATGAAGCGGCTGAGGCAAGTGGAAGCCAGCGAGGTTAAAAGTAATTGGTATCAAATATGTGAAGACTAGATTTGTTTGTGTGATGAGAAGTTCGTATTCAATAACAAATTCTAGCGCAGGACAAAATCAACTATTTATCTGTTTCAACCCATGGCTTTAATCCGAACCCAAAACCCCATGGAACAGGCCGAACGGACGGTCGATGAACCGCACATCAGACTGGTAGAGCAGCCCGTGGTGCCCACGGTGGAGCTTTGAAATCCATCCAACGCGCCAGGATGGGGTCAAAAGAATGGACGAGAGGTTTTAGTTAGCCCGACTGGATTACAAACAATAGTATTGCTGTGCAGACGGCGTTTCTGAAAGGGGGTAGAGAAATCATATGCCGGCTATGACGTATTGGGACATGACACCAGGCCGTCCGAAGTTGGCGCGATTTGCTGAACAAGCATATCTCTTCGCGGGGAGGTTGAATTGTGCCGTTGCAATGGTTTGCTTACTGCATAGAGTCTGCGTTTCAACATTACGACCATCCTCTCTAAAGAACCATGGGCCACAGGTGGGTTTGTGTTACCTTGGGTCATCATGCACCGTGGAAGTCCATGGCAGTTTTGGGCTGACAAATGGGATAGCTCGCTGATGTTGATCTTAGGAGTTAGGCCAAACCCCGAATGATGACGAAGGGACTCCATATATTCAAGGGCCGAACTCTTTTGGATTTCTCTCTTCACGATGGTCAAAAGCCGCGATCATTCTTTTCGTAGCCTTGCCGTGACTTGGTTGAGAGTTGAGGTTTGATTTCATGCACGTGTTACTTGCACTGGAGTCTGACACCTATCCATGTCAAAGGAGATGATCGGGCGAACTGGCCAAGACCCAAGGTATTGTGATATTACTGCATATTCGGGCAGTGCTTTGCTTCCGAATATCGCCAAATTACCTTTCCGGTATCCTGATCGTCGAACTTTACGCATATTGCATGTCGTTACGACGGCGAGCTTACCTGCAGCAAGGCAAGGCAGGCTGAGGTGCCGTGGGTCAATGACGACGACGGAAGACGCACAGCGATGGAGGTGCTCGATAATTGAGCTCTCGGTTTGCAATTCTGAGGACAATGACATCTAGCCGGTTTGAATTTGACAAGCCGAGCCTCATCTTGATTCTTCGAGACCGTGAGGTGGTGAGCATCGCTTTAATGGCTTCACGGGCACTTGCACGATATTTTTAGAGGCGGGCAGCCACGGTATGGCGGACCACGGGTCGCTTGGGCCACCGCACTTCGGAGGAAATATTAGGCGGGTGACGTGCGGCACGAGGGGGGAAACTCTGTTTGGGGGAGCCCACGGGGGGGAAACTCTGTTTGGGG